>CM072235.1:53707513-53791790 GCA_036851935.1 Coregonus suidteri | reverse complement strand
TAACCCTAACCCTAACCACATACAGTATTGGACAGGGGTGTCCAATTAAGTTTTTATGCCTGTAACTATGTGCAAAAAACATAACCACATTTTGAAATCCACCTAGCCCCTCCAAAGCACATCGATGGACATCTACGGCCTCCCAGGAGTACAACAAAACAAACCCCAGCTCCCCACGACATTACCTTCTCCACATACAGAATTGGACAGGGGTGTCCAATTGAGTTTTTATGCCTGTACCCTAACCCTAACCCTAACCCTAACCCTAACCCTAACCCTAACCCTAACCCTTACCCTAACCCGGGTTCGTATCCTGTTCCAACTCCTTACCCCACCCCCAACCCTACTCCTAACCCTAACCCTAACCCTAACCCAACCCCCAACCCTACCCCCAACCCTACTCCTAACCCTACTCCTAACCCTAACCCTAACCTTAAACCTTACCCTAACTTGGGTTCGTATCCTGCTCCCGCCCCTGACCCTAACCTTAACCCTTACCCTAACCCGGGTTCGTATCCTGTTCCAACTCCTAACCCTACCCCCAACCCTACTCCTAACCCTAACCCTACCCCCACCCTACTCCTAACCCTAACCCTACCCCCAACCCTACTCCTAACCCTAACCCTGACCCTAACCTTAACCCTTACCCTAACCCGGGTTCGTATCCTGTTCCAACTCCTAACCCTACCCCCAACCCTACTCCTAACCCTAACCCTAACCCTAATCCTAATATAGATAATTTTAACAGTTGAATGGTTTATAGCATTATATTGGAGGGGCACACAACAATAGGCCTGCTTACAAACCAGTCTCTTTTTAACCCTACCCTAATTCAAAACCTAACCCTAACCCAACCCCTAACCCTAACCCTAACCCTAACCCCTAACCCTAACCAAATTTTGAAATCCACCTAGCCCCCCCCAAAGCATATTGATGGATATCTACGGCCTCCCAGGAGTACAACAAAACAAACCCCAGCTCCCCACGACATTACCTTCTCCACATACAGAATTGGACAGGGGGTGTCCAATTGAGTTTTTATCCCTGTACTCTATGTGCAAAAAACATAACCAAATTTGAAATCCACCTAGCCCCCTCCAAAGCACATCGATGGACATCTACGGCCTCCCAGGAGTACAACAAAACAAACCCCAGCTCCCCACGACATTACCTTCTCCACATACAGAATTGGACAGGGGTGTCCAATTGAGTTTTTATCCCTGTACCTAACCCCAACCCTAACCCCTAACCCTAACCCCAACCCTAACCTTCTCCACATACAGAATTGGACAGGGGTGTCCAATTGAGTTTTTATCCCTGTACCTAACCCTAACCCTAACCCTTAGCACATCGATTGACATCTACGGCCTCCCAGGAGTACAGCAAAACAAACCCCAGCTCCCCACGACATTACCTTCTCCACATACAGAATTGGACAGGGGTGTCCGATGGAGTTTTTATCCCTGTACCTAACCCTAACCCTAACCCTCTGATGAAGCCTAGTAAGGCGAAACGTCAGGCAGCCCTTTTTATTTGTATATTTGTAAACAATTTTTAATGACTTTTTGGACACCCCCTTTTTTTTAACAGGGGATTCAGATATTTTTAAAACCAAAAGGACTACAAAATCAACAAACAATTCAAGTGCAGGAGCACACCGATAACGTCCACTATTGGATTCTTCCATTCTTCCTCCATCACTAAGGGTAGGCCACCCAAACATTTCAAATGTGAGTATGGAGTAAAGGACCTGGGTAAGAATTTGTTTTGGACTAGGTGTGCACACTGAAGACAACAACGTGTATATATATATATATTTTTTTTTGTCCACTTGTTCTTCACTAAGGAAAATACAAAATTGTTTTTATACTACCATTGGAACAAAGTGGAAACTACAAAGGAAGAACCACCAAACACTTCCAGTTCCATACCTTTAATGGTGGATGTTTTTTGGTTTTGTGTAGTCGTTAAATGAAAATGATTACATCCTAAATCCACCAGATGGCAGTGAGAGTTTACTCCTTGAGAGTTCACCTGTAAAAGTGAGTTTTTGTTAGATTGAGTGTGGTTTCTAGTTCTCTTCCCAGTCCGGTCATTAATCATTGTGTGTTTTATGTAAACCCCTTTAAAAAAAAAAAAAAAACCTACCCTACCCTTCCTCTTTTTCTATGCTTGTTTTAGATAGGGATCTTTATATGCTTACCTTACCTGTTTACATTGTTTTTAGCCATCAGCCTTAGAGACAACAGATGCCAATATGTCTGTCCCTCTCCACAATCGCTATGGGAGTTTGGCTCGGAATATTGACTTGGGTGAGTGCACCCCAGCTCTTACCATGAACACAAGGGAGAGACAGATTAGTAATAGACCTATGGCCCCTGTAGATCTGGTACTTACCAAAAAGTACTTTAAGTTACTGCAGGCTCTACACCATTCAGAGATTTTGGCCAACTCTGTTACTATGGGTTCTTGCCCCCCTGGGATGCTTAGACAGGTTGCTAAGCTATCTGCTTTTATTAAACCCTCTTCACCTACTATAGACACTTTAGAGAAGGTTAAGCAGAATACTGCACAGTGGATGGAGGTTAACATGAGTATATTATGGGAACATTATGATATGTTGATACCTCTGGGTTTAGAGGAACTTCATGATTTTCACCTGGAGGTCCTTTAATAAGGCAGTAGTTTGGGGAAAAGCCAGATATAGGCACAAGTTTACTATAACTTCAGCGGATACATTGAGATCCATGCTACAGGCCCCTCGAGTAGCTCCATCTACTCAGACACCTTTAACATTGTGTCCTGTGGAGTTTCCACCTTTGCCTAAGGTTTCCCAACCTTTGAGGCCCACCTCCTATGCCCAGGTAGTAGCAGATCTTAAAGCCACTGGGGATACACCACCTAAGCCCTTAACGGTGGTAGGTTTCCCCTGGTCTGGTTTACCTCCATATGCTCCCAGGCAGCTCCCCAGTCCTCAGGGCCCATGCACTTCATTGGAGAAGGAAGACCATAGATTGATATCAGTACCTCTTGCCCCCATTCCCGATAAAGTCCCCTTACCACTTACGGTACAGGCCTTTATTGAAATTGAGCCCTGCTCCTTTGAAAATATCACTTTTGCACTTCAGGAGGATTTACCATCAGGGGAGAGTAGTAAGACCTCCAGCCCCCAAGCCAACTGCCCCAGTCATGGTAAGGGGGAACACCTGGCTATAGCCCCTATAGATAGCACTAGTCCTGTTAAAATAAGAAAGGAAGACAAGGAGGTTATGCTGGGTGGAGATAAAATTCAATCTTCTCAAAAGTATGCTCCTCCTTACTCCAATGTGGTGGTTCCATGTAGTAATTTGATCTCTTCTGCATCCCTTCCAGAACAAGAACAGCAGGGTCCCCAGGCGGTGGCGGAGCAGGCTCTAGTAATGGCAACGGTTAAAATAGGTGGACATGAAATGATGATGGGTTACACTACAAAAGATATTTCTTACCTGAGTGAATCACAATCTGAGTCCCCTCCTAACCCCCTAAAAACAAACCTGCAATCTGAGCCTGTTCTAGCCACACGCCGGGAGCCTCTTAGACATCCTAACACAGGGAGAAAGATTAAGGACTGGGTGATTGACATTGGTAAACCTGTTGTGGTGATAGGAGATTCAAATCTGTCACGCATCCCTGCCTTTTGTGATGCTCGTGTGCAGGTGGATAGCTTTCCAGGGGCCACCTTCTATCATCTGAAAGGCGTTTTGGAGAAGCTAGAACCAAACCCTGCCATAGAGAATGTGATTCTGTCTGCAGGCTTAAACAACTGCCTCTTGAGACAGACATCTAGCACCACCTGGAAACAGCTGCAGCAGTTGCTGAAGGTGTGTGAGAACAGGTTTCCCAGTGCAATACTCTATGTCCCACTCATACATTTTTCAGATAGGCTGGAAAGAGATCTGCAGTCTCTCATAAATAGACTGAACCAAACCATTTTGGAGAGATGCAATTACTTAAATGACCTGAATAGACTCCGGTTCCACACACAGCCCCGTGATCCAGTCCACTGGACGGCTGAGACAGCTGTTGAGATCCTTCAATTCTGGCAGGATCAATTAAACATGTAAGGGGAGAACAATGTCAGGATACAGCTCCCCATTCGAATATTACCAACCTCTCTCTATCCTATAGACTTCCAGAGACAGGGAGGGAAGTTTTAGGAGAGATGTATTGACTGTGGGAATGGACCAATAAATGGATTTGAAAATTGTGTGGTTTTCTTCTATTTTACAAAGAAACTAGTTTTGCCGTCTGGTAGGACAAGCATGGCACTTTGGCATGATACACCCCCCCCCCCACCCCTTTTTTTTAATGCATGAAAAGCACTTATTGTATATTTATTTTAATTATACATAATTGGTGTATATTTACTTTAATTGTACATAATTGGTGCATTTCCTGCAGTCAATATATTTTTTGTCATACCTTGACGGGGAGTCCTTTTTGGTTGCAGTGTAGATGAACATGAATATACTCCTTCACAATCATTGTATTCTTGTTTTAGCTGGGCCTTCACTTGCCTTCAAAAGGAAAACTTATACTAAATTAGAAATCAAGGGAATTTCACAATAAAAGTCTATCCTCAATTGTGCCTGTTCCTAAAACTAATAAAAGTCTCCACTTACCTGTTGTTTAAAAGCCATCTAATGTGGACATCTAGGAGTGACAGCGGAAATCACCTGTGGGTTTATGAAATAAAAAAGGGGGTTAGAAAACACTGTATGAAATTATGGTATTTATTTATTGGTTTGGTTTGACGTGGTGTATATGGTTTACAGGAATATATTTACTTACTTTATTTGGTTCTTTTGCATGTAGGGAGGATATACATTCTGCACCCCTTGTTTTTCCTCCCCCTTTTTATAAGCACTTATATATATATATATATATATTTATTTAAATATTTATTGAGATAGTGGTTTTCTCCCTTTTTGTTGCTTCCCCCACAGTGAGATAGAAACAGGTTCCGGTAGCCAGTGGGTTAACACAGCTCAAGACAGAATATTCCCCTCAACTTTTGACCTAACCCCAGTGACATTGTGCCTAAACTAGAGAATATTCCCCTGCCCCTAACCCTAACCCCAACCTCAGTGACACCAGTGCCTAAACCTAACCTCAGTGACACCGGTGCCTAAAACCTAACCTTAATCCTAAAGTTCTCTACTTAAACCCTAACCCTAACCCTAACCCCAACCTCAGTGACACCGGTGCCTAAACCTAACCTCAGTGGCACCGGTGCCTAAAACCTAACCCTAACCCTAAAGTCCTCTACCTAACCCTGACCCTAACCTCAGTGGCACCGATGCCTAAAACTTAATTCCTTCCCTTCCCGTTTTGGGGATTTTTTTGTAATGTCTTGTCCTGTCCTTGTCTCTCTTGTATTTTTTATTTTTTGTATATGTTTTTTTTAGATTTCATTTAAACATAAAGCATGATATATATAGCCCCTGGGCCCGTGCACACTTAACACCCACGTGGTGTGAAGAATTTGTCCCCTACCTTAACCCTAACCTACGGGTGATACAACCAAGGGAAAACACTGTCCTCTTCACCTACGGGTGATACAACCAAGGGAAAACACTGTCCTCTACGGCCTCCCAGGAGTACAACAAAACAAACCCCAGCTCCCCACGACATTACCTTCTCCACATACAGAATTGGACAGGGGTGTCCGATGGAGTTTTTATCCCTGTACCTAACCCTGACCCTAACCCTAACCCTAACCCTGACCCTGACCTTAACCTAACCTTTACCTAACCCTAACCCTTACCTAACCCTAACCCTAACCCTTACCTAACCCTTAACTCTCACTTTACTCTGCCCTCACTCCTACCTTGACCCGACCTCTACCAACGGACACTGGAAATAGGATACATCCTTTCCACCAACGCACCCCATAACCAACGTGATCAAAGTGGGCAACGAAGGGTCAACAATGGCACTGACTGGATCACTAGCCACCACTACAAAAAATTCTCACTCCCTCTTCCTGGGCTGGTTGTGCCCGGACCCCTCGAGTGTTGGTGTCATCTCCTCCCAACTAAAAGGAAATTGTATCTAGTTTACAAACATTTCAGACATGTCAAATGCCATGCACCTGGCCATGATGGCATGGGGAAAGTTAGTGGTAATTTGTTGGTTCCAATCCCCCATCTTTTGGGTGTTCCATTGAGAAAGGCACTTGGTGCCAACTGTTTTATGGTACGTTGTTGATGGGAATTCAGGCCATCTAGTGACCATCAACAAACATTCCGGGGAACTACCCTTTATTCTGGTTGGAAGTTTTGAGCTTTTTGAGACCACTTCATCTAGATACAATGTATTAAAATGGTTCTTTGGTTTTATGTAGAGGTTCATATAATGAGTGGGGTAATTGTCTATGTTGCCCGTGCACCATGTACTCCTTGTGGGTAACAGTTTTTGTCCCCTTACCTAACCTTGCCAGTCCCATAGCTTTCCCTTCTCTTGACCTTTAGATTTAAAAATATTAATATAGCAACACTTTCTAAACTACATTCCTCTGGGTATCAATTTTATCTGCCATTAAATCCCCTTCTTTGGGGAAATGGGGGAGGAAAATTGAGATTAGTAATGCCCTTTTGGGCAATTGCACATGGGGGAAATGTGTGCAGTAGATGAAGAAAAATAGCTATATTTAGAACCACTGAACAAAAGAAACTGCCCTTCTCACTTTATGCGTCTCCCAACGTTTATTTTGCACCTTTTTGGATGTTGTTTTTTGAGGGGGGTTGGGGGGGGGGATTTGAGCGGGGTGCCTTCTGGTTGTGGGGCTTCAGCTCTGCCTTCTGGTTGTGGGGCTTCAGCTCTGCCTCTGGTTGTGGGGCTTCAGCTCTGCCTTCTGGTTGTGGGGCTTCAGCTCTGCCTCTGGTTGTGGGGCTTCAGCTCTGCCTTCTGGTTGTGGGGCTTCAGCTCTGCCTTCTGGTTGTGGGGCTTCAGCTCTGCCTCTGGTTGTGGGGCTTCAGCTCTGCCTCTGGTTGTGGGGCTTCAGCTCTGCCTTCTGGTTGTGGGGCTTCAGCTCTGCCTTCTGGTTGTGGGGCTTCAGCTCTGCCTTCTGGTTGTGGGGCTTCAGCTCTGCCTTCTGGTTGTGGGGCTTCAGCTCTGCCTGTTGAGCTTGATAGGTCTCTTGGAGAGACAGTTAGCTAATAGTTTTTTTTGTGTGTTTTCTAGATCGGTAGAGTAACAACTTGGCATCTTGGGTAATTGCCCAGCCAATCAGGGATCTTAGTTTTTTGGGGGGGGTTGTCACACCCTCCTTAATTCCTATTTAGTTTGTTTGTCAGTCCTAAATGTCTTTCTCTGAAGAAGCCTAAACCAGGCGAAACGTCAGGAACTCCCTTACCCTTCTTGGGCTACTTTTAAATGAACAATGTTTTTTAACCTGGGGACTCAGAATCCTTCTTTTTAATCATGATCTCTCTGGAAATACAGTCCTCCTAACAAAGGAACTTTTGCAAGAGGAAGTCAAACAACAACCGGTTGACTTTTTGAAGTGTTTAGTTGGTGAGTCCCAACCTGCTCCTCATGGTGTCAATAAACCAAAGACTTTGAGGAACAAACAACATTTTTCCAAGGTTGTTGGAATCCAACGTTATCACGTTTAAAGTGGCATTGCTGTAAGGGAGTTCCTGACGTTTCGCCTTGTTTAGGCTTCTTCAGAGAAAGACATTTAGGATTTACTAAACCCTAAAACCCTCTGCTGCAATTAGTTGGACTGAGAGGAACCTGAAAAACCCTTCAGGCTTTTAACTTTGAGGTTATCTAGCCCTTTGTGTTTTTGTTTGTTTTGATTGTTTTTCAAAATTCATTTTGACATTCAATTCTTTGATAAAGAATTTAGTTGAGTTAACATTCATACCCCCCCCCCCCCCCCCCCCCCCCCCCCATACCCCCCCCCCCCCCCCCCCCCCCCCCTTTTTTTTATATACGATCTCCTAAGTAGATACTCTAGAAGGAAAATATATCCTATAATCTTTTGAGTGTACTAAATGATATGGAACAACTGCTTCAGGGTGCTGGCAGACCTCCCATATCAGGGTGAGTTTTTAAATAGACAACCTAGGAACAATAGGATCCCAGTAAACAAAATACAGCAGAATAGGACATTTTAGGGGAGCATTATGACTCTTATCTCTGTTATTTTGGACCAATTGACCTCGGTTGATCTACAGGCCCTAGAGAAAGCAATTGGATGGGGAAAGTCGAGGTATGGGAGAAAGCTCACCCCCTCCTCCATTGTATCGCTACGCACCATGGTTGGAGACCCCACTCCTGATGGGAACAGACCAGGTGTAGCCACTGAGATCCCTGACAACAACACAGCCTTTCCCAGGTAACCTCAGTACAGCTAGTCCTCCCAGGTAACCTCAGTACAGCTAGTCCTCCCAGGTAACCTCAGTACAGCTAGTCCTCCCAGGTAACCTCAGTACAGCTAGTCCTCCCAGGAGAAACCCAATCACAAGGGGTTTTACTGAAGTCATTCCTAAAATCAGTAATGCTGCCGTACTTCTTCGGCCGGTAGTAAGAAGCACAGGACAGGCTGAAGTACACAGGGTGAACTCATCACAACATGGACAGGCTGAACAGGGTGAACTCATCGCAACATGGACAGGCTGAACAGGGTGAACTCATCGCAACATGGACAGGCTGAACAGGGTGAACTCATCGCAACATGGACAGGCTGAAGTACACAGGGTGAACTCTTCACAACATGGACAGGCTGAACAGGGTGAACTCATCGCAACATGGACAGGCTGAAGTACACAGGGTGAACTCATCGCAACATGGACAGGCTGAAGTACACAGGGTGAACTCATCGCAACATGGACAGGCTGAAGTACACAGGGTGAACTCTTCACAACATGGACAGGCTGAACAGGGTGAACTCATCGCAACATGGACAGGCTGAAGTACACAGGGTGAACTCATCACAACATGGACAGGCTGAAGTACACAGGGTGAACTCATCGCAACATGGACAGGCTGAAGTACACAGGGTGAACTCTTCACAACATGGACAGGCTGAAATACACAGGGTGAACTCATCGCAACATGGACAGGCTGAAGTACACAGGGTGAACTCTTCACAACATGGACAGGCTGAAGTACACAGGGTGAACTCATCGCAACATGGACAGGCTGAACAGGGTGAACTCATCACAAACATGGACAGGCTGAAGACACAGGGTTGAACTCATCGCAACATGGACAGGCTGAAGTACACAGGGTGAACTCATCGCAACATGGACAGGCTGAAATACACAGGGTGAACTCATCGCAACATGGACAGGCTGAACAGGGTGAACTCATCGCAACATGGACAGGCTGAACAGGGTGAACTCATCGCAACATGGACAGGCTGAACAGGGTGAACTCATCGCAACATGGACAGGCTGAACAGGGTGAACTCATCGCAACATGGACAGGGGTCAGAGAGTGGTGTCGCTGAGGCTTATCTTAGCCCAGATCCTAACCTTAATCTTGAGGGGGAGGATGGCTCACCCCATCAACCCTTGATTACTTGTGACTCTAACCTTGACCTTAATCATAACCACTTAGGCCAACAAGGCTTACTCAATCAACCCTCCGTTAGATCTGTCTAACCTTAACCCTGACCTTAACCAATCAGGGATACATGGCTTACTCCAACACCTTCCCGTTGCCTCAGGCCTTAATATTAATTCTGGAACTGATTCTAAACCTAATACTAACCTGAACCACACTGGAGAAAATGTCTCACTTCAGCAACCCTTGGTTGACTCTGAGCCTAACCTTAACCCTAACCTTAACCACTTTGAGGAAAATGGCCTGCTCCAGCACCAATCAGCTTGACTCTACCAATTTCCCTTACCTGGGCAATAACGCTAACCTCAATCACATAAGAGAACAAAGCTTACCACAGCAACCCTTGGTTAGGTCTAATTTTGATACTAATCCAAACCAGGCAGGGCAACGTGGCTCACTCCAGTACCCCCCCCCCCCCCCCCCCCCCCAGTTGGTTTTGGCCTTGGTATTGACTCTGGTCTAGAATCTAACCCTAACCCTAACCACGCAGGTGGAGACAGCTCACTTCAGAACCTTCAGCACTCTAACAACGAACCTAGCAGTTTACAGACTGATATGATTGTTAATGTACATTTTGAGCTGGGAACCTTGGATGACGCCCCGCCCCCCTCGACACCATGCAATTCTCCAGTAAGTTCAGGTATAGGGAAAAGTGGGGCAGTTACTAGTAATGTTGCGGTAATTATGTCTGATGACATTTCTCTTTCTTCTTCCCCCTGTATAGATGGCGTGTTGGCACCTGGAGGGGAGCAGCCAAACACTCAGTCCTATGCATCACACATACCACATACACACCAACTTCAAGTGGTGGCCCTCACTGAGAACGAAATTATGAAAGGTCATTCTGATAAAAAGTAAATGCTGACAGGAAACAACCATTCTGAGTCCTCAAATCTCTCCAACAGGAGGGTCTCCACCACTTTCACTACTGATACTGAAACTTCCAATGCTGCTCCCTTCCAGTGACCTACACAACATGCCAATTCAACTGATAAAATAAGGAACTGGTCAACAGAGATAAAGAAACCCATTGTGATAATGGGGGCATCGAATCTGTCGAGAATCAGTCAATATAATAACCCATTGTGATAATGGGGGCATCGAATCTGTCGAGAATCAGTCAATATAATAACCCATTGTGATAATGGGGGCATCGAATCTGTCGAGAATCAGTCAATATAATAACCCATTGTGATAATGGGGGCATCGAATCTGTCGAGAATCAGTCAATATAATAACCCATTGTGATAATGGGGGCATCGAATCTGTCGAGAATCAGTCAATATAATAACCCATTGTGATAATGGGGGCATCGAATCTGTCGAGAATCAGTCAATATAATAACCCATTGTGATAATGGGGGCATCGAATCTGTCGAATCAGTCAATATAATAACCCATTGTGATAATGGGGGCATCGAATCTGTCGAGAATCAGTCAATATAATAACCCATTGTGATAATGGGGGCATCGAATCTGTTAAGAATCAGTCAATATAATAACCCATTGTGATAATGGGGGCATCGAATCTGTCGAGAATCAGTCAATATAATAACCCATTAGTACAAGTGGATAGTTTTCCTGGGGCACAAATCCGACACATTGTGGGAGTGTGAAAAAAATTGGAGCCCAGGAAACTACCCAAAAGGTTCTATTTGCATTGGGTTATAACAACGGTCTTAGTTTTAATCATGTTGATTCAACCACCAAAAAACAGCTCCAGCAGCTTTTGGGTCTGGCTAGGAGGACCTTCCCCCATGCCGAGGTCTTCTGGTCACTGATACAATTTTCAGATCAATTGCCAGAGAGACAGCAGGCACTTATCAGACAGACAAATGAAATCATCAAGCGATATTGTAGGGCGCTGACTGGGGTGCATGAGTAACTTTAGGGTGGAATCTGGTGATCCGGTCCATTGGACTGCCTTTCCCAGGTAACCTCAGTACAGCCAACCAGTCCATTGGACTGCCTTTCCCAGGTAACCTCAGTACAGCCAACCGGTCCATTGGACTGCCTTTCCCAGGTAACCTCAGTACAGCCAACCGGTCCATTGGACTGCCTTTCCCAGGTAACCTCAGTACAGCCAACCGGTCCATTGGACTGCCTTTCCCAGGTAACCTCAGTACAGCCAACCGGTCCATTGGACTGCCTTTCCCAGGTAACCTCAGTACAGCCAACCGGTCCATTGGACTGCCTTTCCCAGGTAACCTCAGTACAGCCAACCGGTCCATTGGACTGCCTTTCCCAGGTAACCTCAGATCAGCCAACCGGTCCATTGGACTGCCTTTCCCAGGTAACCTCATTGGACAGCCAACCGGCCAACCGGTCCATTGGACTGCCCTTTCCCCGGGTAACCTCAGTACAGCCAAACCGGTCCATTGGACTGCCTTTCCCAGGTAACCTCAGTACAGCCAAACCGGTCCATTGGACTGCCTTTCCCAGGTAACCTCAGTACAGCCAACCGGTCCATTGGACTGCCTTTCCCAGGTAACCTCAGTACAGCCAACCGGTCCATTGGACTGCCTTTCCCAGGTAAACCTCAGTACAGCCAACCGGTCCATTGGACTGCCTTTCCCAGGTAACCTCAGATCAGCCAACCGGTCCATTGGACTGCCTTTCCCAGGTAACCTCAGTACAGCCAACCGGTCCATTGGACTGCCTTTCCCAGGTAACCTCAGTACAGCCAACCGGTCCATTGGACTGCCTTTCCCAGGTAACCTCAGATCAGCTCCTCCTCCCAGGTAACCTCAGATCAGCTCCTCCTCCCAGGTAACCTCAGATCAGCTCCTCCTCCCAGGTAACCTCAGATCAGCTACTCCTCCCAGGTAACCTCAGATCAGCTCCTCCTCCCAGGTAACCTCAGATCAGCTCCTCCTCCCAGGTAACCTCAGATCAGCTCCTCCTCCCAGGTAACCTCAGATCAGCTCCTCCTCCCAGGTAACCTCAGATCAGCTACTCCTCCCAGGTAACCTCAGATCAGCTACTCCTCCCAGGTAACCTCAGATCAGCTCCTCCTCCCAGGAGACTGCAGATCAGCTCCTCCTCCCAGGAGATTGCAGATCAGCTCCTCCTCCCAGGTAACCTCAGCTCCTCCTCCCAGGTAACCTCAGTACAGCTACTCCTCCCAGGAGATTGCAGATCAGCTCCTCTTCCCAGGTAACCTCAGTACAGCTACTCCTCCCAGGAGACTGCAGATCAGATGCTAGAGTGATGGCTTAAACAGTTCAAGTAGAGGTTGGGAGAACAGGTGAACCCGCCCCCACCCAGACTAATATTCTTAAATTATCTCTAATGTTTACATTACAAGAATCAGAGAAGGATTTGCTTGAGAGGGGACTTACTATTATTCCTACACCTTTAACGACGGACAGGGGGGTTCTGGAAGGGACCTGCACTCGTATCACAGACGTATGGAAATGTTGGATTATTATGATTATACTACAGATTCCACACCGATACCATTTATTGAAAGTTCAAAATGGGAACCCAAGTTGGACTCTATTTCACAGCCAATACAAAGGCTCCTTGGGCAGGATATAGAAGCCTTTTCTAGTATCTCATATAGAAAAGTGGATAAGGACAATCTGACTGGAGAAGAATGGATAGCGTTAAAGAATTTAAGGAAAAATCAGGACATAGTGATAAAACCAGCAGATAAGGGTTCAAAAATAGTCATTTTGGATAAAACACAATACTTAATAGAGGCAGATAGACAATTGAACAATGTTCAGCACTATAGATCTCTACCACATTCCTTACAGCTTGAAACTCAGAGGAAGATTAGAGAAATCATAAAATATCTATATAAAGAGAAATATATTTCATCCAAATGTATTATCTGTATGGCCCTGACACGCCTAGAGCGCGAAGGTTCTACCTACTGTTGAAAATCCATAAAGACCCAGGTTCATGGACGGTTCCCTTCCAGATACCCCCTGGCCGTCCCATTGTTTCTGATTGTGGGAGTGAATCATGTAATGTGGCAGAGTATATTGATTCCTTTCTCAATCCTTTATTTTACATTTTAGTCATTTAGCAGACGCTATTATCCAGAGCGACTTACAGGAGCAATTAGGGTTAAGTGCCTTGCTTAAGGGCACATCGACAGATTTTTCACCTAGTCGGCTCGGGGATTAGAACCAGCGACCTTTCAGTTACTGGCACAACGCTCTTACCCACTAAGCTACCTGCCGCTTTATCTCAGAAGCACCCCAGTTATGTAAAAGATACCCCAGTTATGTAAAATATACCTATGCATTTGTTAATAAGTTACCTTCTGGAGCAATGTTATTCTCGATTGATGTAGACTCACTAAACACTAATTCTGACACTCAATTAGGACTTAGGGCAGTGAGGGGCATTTTCCCAAATACAGGGACACCAATAGACCAGATGAGGCTATCCTTTCTCTCTTAGAACTGGGACTAACGCAGAACACCAATAGACCAGATGAGGCTATCCTTTCTCTCTTAGAACTGGGACTAACGCGGAGTGACTTTGGATTAGATTCTAAACACTACTTACAACTCTCAGGTACTGCAATGGGGAAGACGTTTGCTCCTGCGTATGCCAACATTTACATGGCCGATTGGGAGCAGATGGTCTTCCCCAAGTGCAAAAAACGTCCATCCATATACATGTGGTACTTGGATGATATCTTTGGGGTTTGGTGCTACTTGGTGGGGGAGTTTGTAAACTTTTTATAGATATTTTGAATGGACATCACCCCTCGATTACAGTTAAGTACAACTTACAACCTCAAAAGATTGAATTTCTTGATACTGAAGTCTTTATGATGCCAGGCCATAATGATAGAAACCTCTTCGGAACTAAAGTATATTTCAAACGGACCGACACACATGCATTGTTACATAAGACTAGTTATCATCCTAAACACACTTATAGGGGTATTATTAAGTCTCAACTTAATAAGATTTAACAGAATATGTACAAACAATGAAGATGTCGAGGCAGCTACACAGATACTCTTTAAAGGTATTTGGTATTTTATTAGGATCCCCATTAGCTGTTGCAAAAGCAGCAGCTGCTCTTCGTGGGGTCCACACAAAACATGAAATATGACATAATACAGAACATTAATAGACAAGAGCAGCTCAAGGACAGAACTACATACATTTTTTAAAAGTCACACGTAGCCTACGTATCAGTACATACACACAAACTATCTAGGTTAAATAGGGGAGAGGCGTTGTGCTGTGAGGTGTTGCTTTATCTGTTTTTTTTAAACCAGGTTTGCTGTTTATTTGAGCAATATGAGATGGAATGGAGTTCCATGCAATAATGGCTCTATATAATACTGTACACTTTCTTGAATTTGTTCTGGATTTGGGGACTGTGAAAAGACCCCTGGTGGCATGTCTGGTGGGGTAAGTGTGTGTGTCAGAGCTGTGTGTAAGTTGACTATGCAAACAATTTGGGATTTTCAACACATTAATGTTTCTTATGAAAAGAAGTGATGCAGTCAGTCTCTCCTCAACTCTTAGCCAAGAGAGACTGGCATGCATAGTATTTATATCAGCCCTCTGATTACAATGAAGAGCAAGATGTGCCGCTCTGTTTTGGGCCAGCTGCAGCTTAACTAGGTATTTCCTTGCAGCACTGGACCACATGACTGGACAATAATCAAGATTAGACAAAACTAGAGCCTGCAGAACTTGCTTTTTGGAGTGTGGTGTCAAAAAAGCAGAGCATCTCTTTATTACGGACAGACCTCTCCCCATCTTTACAACCATTGAATCTACAGTGGGGGAAAAAAGCATTTAATCAGCCACCAATTGTGCAAGTTCTCCCACTTAAAAAGATGAGAGGCCTGTAATTTTCATAATAGGTACACGTCAACTATGACAGACAAAATGAGAGAAAAAAAATCCAGAAAATCACATTGTAGGATTTTTTATGAATTTATTTGCAAATTATGGTGGAAAATAAGTATTTGGTCAATAACAAAAGTTTCTCAATACTTTGTTATATACCCTTTGTTGGCAATGACACAGGTCAAACGTTTTCTGTGGCCCATTCCTCCATGCAGATCTCCTCTAGAGCAGTGATGTTTTGGGGCTGTCGCTGGGCAACAGACTTTCAACTCCCTCTAAAGATTTTCTATGGGGTTGAGATCTGGAGACTGGCTAGGCCACTCCATGGACCTTGAAATGCTTCTTACGAAGCCACTCCTTCGTTGCCCGGGGCGGGTGTGTTTGGGATCATTGTCATGCTGAAAGACCCAGCCACGTTTCATCTTCAATGCCCTTGCTGATGGAAGGAGGTTTTCACTCAAAATCTCACGATACATGGCCCCATTCATTCTTTCCTTTACACGGATCAGTCGTCCTGGTCCCTTTGCAGAAAAAAACAGCCCCAAAGCATGATGTTTCCACCCCCATGCTTCACAGTAGGTATGGTGTTCTTTGGATGCAACTCAGTATTCTTTGTCCTCCAAACACGACGAGTTGAGTTTTTACCAAAAAGTTATATATTGGTTTCATCTGACCATTTGACATTCTCCCAATCCTCTTCTGGATCATCCAAATGCACTCTAGCAAACTTCAGACGGGCCTGGACATGTACTGGCTTAAGCAGGGGGACACGTCTGGCACTGCAGGATTTGAGTCCCTGGCGGCGTAGTGTGTTACTGATGGTAGGCTTTGTTACTTTGGTCCCAGCTCTCTGCAGGTCATTCACTAGGTCCCCCCGTGTGGTTCTGGGATTTTTTGCTCACCGTTCTTGTGATCATTTTGACCCCACAGGGTGAGATCTTGCGTGGAGCCCCAGATCGAGGGAGATTATCAGTGGTCTTGTATGTCTTCCATTTCCTAATAATTGCTCCCACAGTTGATTTCTTCAAACCAAGCTGCTTACCTATTGCAGATTTAGTCTTCCCAGCCTGGTGCAGGTCTACAATTTTGTTTCTGGTGTCCTTTGACAGCTCTTTGGTCTTGGCCATAGTGGAGTTTGGAGTGTGACTGTTTGAGGTTGTGGACAGGTGTCTTTTATACTGATAACAAGTTCAAACAGGTGCCATTAATACAGGTAACGAGTGGAGGACAGAGGAGCCTCTTAAATAAGAAGTTACAGGTCTGTGAGAGCCAGAAATCTTGCTTGTTTGTAGGTGACCAAATACTTATTTTCCACCATAATTTGCAAATAAATTCATTAAAAATCCTACAATGTGATTTCTGGATTTTTTTTTTCTCAATTTGTCTGTCATAGTTGATGTGTACCTATGATGAAAATTACAGGCGCCTCTCATCTTTTTAAGTGTGAGAACTTGCACAATTGGTGGCTGACTAAATACTTTTTTCCCCCACTGTATATGTTTTGACCATGATAGTTTACAATCTAAGGTAATGCCAAGTAATTTAGTCTCCTCAACTTGTTCAACGGCCACACCATTCATTACCAGATTCAGCTGAGGTCTAGAACTTAGGGAATGATTTGTACCAAATACAATGCTCTTAGTTTTAGAGATGTTCAGTACCAGTTTATTAGTGGCCACCCATTCCAAAACAGACTGCAACTCTTTAAGGGTTTCAGTGACTTCATTAGCTGTGGTTGCTGATGCATATATGGTTGAATCATCAGCATACATGGACACACATGCTTTGTTTAATGCCAGTGGCAGGTCATTGGTAAAAATAGAAAAGAGTAGAGGGCCTAGAGAGCTGCCCTGTGGTACACCACACTTTACATGTTTGACATTAGAGAAGCTTCCATTAAAGAAAACCCTTTGTGTTCTATTAGATTGCCATATTGTGGATTCAGAGCTGTGGTTGAAAAGCCATAATACATACATTTTTTCAACAACAGGTTATGGTCAATAATATCAAAGGCTGCACTGACATCTAAAAGTACATGAGGTACAAGAGGATATGACAGAGCCAAGTGACTTGGTGTATAGCGAGAATAGGAGAGGGCCTAAAACTGAGCCCTGGGGGACACCAGTGGTGAGAGCACGTGGTGCGGAGACAGATTCTCGCCACGCCACCTGGTAGGAGCGACCTGTCAGATAGGACGCAATCCAAGAGTGAGCAGCTCCAGAGATACCCAACTCGGAGAGGGTGGAGAGGAGGATATGATGGTTCACAATATCAAAGGCAGCAGATAGGTCTAGAAGGATGAGAGCAGAGGAGAGAGAGTTAGCTTTAGCAGTGCAGAGAGCCTCTGTGACACAGAGAAGAGCAGTCTCAGTTGAATGATCAGTCTTGAAACCTGACTGGTTTGGATCAAGAAGGTCATTCTGAGAGAGATAGCAGGAGAGTTGGCTAAAGACGGCACGCTCAAGAGTTTTGGAGAGAAAAGAAAGAAGGGATACTGGTCTGTAGTTGTTGACATCGGAGGGATCGAGTGTAGGTTTTTTGAGGAGGGGTGCAACTCTCGCTTTCTTGAAGATGGAAGGGACATAGCCAGCGGACAAGGATGAGTTGATGTTCATCTAGCCAGCTACATTGTGTAATCTCTCCTGTAGTCATCTAGCCAGCTACATTGTGTAATCTCTCCTGTAGTCATCAAGCCACATACATTGTGTAATCTCTCCTGTAGTCATCAAGCCACATACAGTGGGGAAAAAAAGTATTTAGTCAGCCACCAATTGTGCAAGTTCTCCCACTTAAAAAGATGAGAGAGGCCTGTAATTTTCATCATAGGTACATGTCAACTATGACAGACAAAATGAGAAAAAAAAATCCAGAAAATCACATTGTAGGATTTTTTATGAATTTATTTGCAAATTATGGTGGAAAATAAGTATTTGGTCAATAACAAAAGTTTCTCAATACTTTGTTATATACCCTTTGTTGGCAATGACACAGGTCAAACGTTTTCTGTAAGTCTTCACAAGGTTTTCACACACTGTTGCTGGTATTTTGGCCCATTCCTCCATGCAGATCTCCTCTAGAGCAGTGATGTTTTGGGGCTGTCGCTGGGCAACACAGACTTTCAACTCCCTCCAAAGATTTTCTATGGGGTTGAGATCTGGAGACTGGCTAGGCCACTCCAGGACCTTGAAATGCTTCTTACGAAGCCACTCCTTCGCTGGTGGTTTGGGATCATTGTCATGCTAAAAGACCCAGCCACGTTTCATCTTCAATGCTCTTGCTGATGGAAGGAGGTTTTCACTCAAAATCTCACGATACATGGCCCCATTCATTCTTTCCTTTACACGGATCAGTCGTCCTGGTCCCTTTGCAGAAAAACAGCCCCAAAGCATGAAGTTTCCACCCCCATGCTTCACAGTAGGTATGGTGTTCTTTGGATGCAACTCAGCATTCTTTGTCCTCCAAACACGATGAGTTGAGTTTTTACCAAAAAGTTATATTTTGGTTTCATCTGACCATATGACATTCTCCCAAACTTCAGACGGGCCTGGACATGTACTGGCTTAAGCAGGGGGACATGTCTGGCAATGCAGGATTTAAGTCCCTGGCGGAGTAGTGTGTTACTGATGGTAGGCTTTGTTACTTTGGTCCCAGCTCTCTGCAGGTCATTCACTAGGTCCCCCTGTGTGGTTCTGGGATTTTTGCTCACCGTTCTTGTGATCATTTTGACCCCACGGGGTGAGATCTTGCGTGGAGCCCCAGATCGAGGGAGATTATCAGTGGTCTTGTATGTCTTCCATTTCCTAATAATTGCTCCCACAGTTGATTTCTTCAAACCAAGCTGCTTACCTATTGCAGATTCAGTCTTCCCAGCCTGGTGCAGGTCTACAATTTTGTTTCTGGTGTCCTTTGACAGCTCTTTGGTCTTGGCCATAGTGGAGTTTGGAGTGTGATTGTTTGAGGTTGTGGACAGGTGTCTTTTATACTGATAACAAGTTCAAACAGGTGCCATTAATACAGGTAACGAGTGGAGGACAGAGGAGCCTCTTAAATAAGAAGTTACAGGTCTGTGAGAGCCAGAAATCTTGCTTGTTTGTAGGTGACCAAATACTTATTTTCCAATTTGCAAATAAATTCATTAAAAATCCTACAATGTGATTTTCTGGATTTTTTTTCTCTCAATTTTTCTGTCATAGTTGACGTGTACCTATGATGAAAATTACAGGCCTCTCTCATCTTTTTAAGTGGGAGAACTTGCACAATTGGTGGCTGACTAAATACTTTTTTTCCCCACTGTACATTGTGTAATCTGTCCTGTAGTCATCAAGCCACATATATTGTATAATCTCTCCTGTAGTCCTCTAGACAGCTACATTGTATAATCTCTCCTGTAGTCATCAAGCCACATCATTGTATAATCTCTCCTGTAGTCATCAAGCCACATACATTGTGTAATCTCTCCTGTAGTCATCAAGCCACATACATTGTATAATCTCTCCTGTAGTCCTCTAGACAGCTACATTGTATAATCTCTCCTGTAGTCATCAAGCCACATACATTGTATAATCTCTCCTGTAGTCCTCTAGACAGCTACATTGTATAATCTCTCCTGTAGTCCTCTAGACAGCTACATTGTATAATCTCTCCTGTAGTCATAATAATAATAATAATAATAATAATAGTCATCAAGCCACATACATTGTATAATCTCTCCTGTAGTCCTCTAGACAGCTACATTGTATAATCTCTCCTGTAGTCCTCTAGACAGCTACATTGTCTAATCTCTCCTGTAGTCATCTAGCCAGCAACATTGTGTAATCTCTCCTGTAGTCATCAAGCCACATACATTGTATAATATCTCCTGTAGTCCTCTAGACAGCTACATTGTATAATCTCTCCTGTAGTCCTCTAGACAGCTACATTGTATAATCTCTCCTGTAGTCATCTAGCCAGCTACATTGTGTAATCGCTCCTGTAGTCATCTAGCCAGCTTCAATGTGTAATCTTTCCTCTAGTCATCAAGCCACATACATTGTAGAATCTCTCCTGTAGTCATCTAGCCAGCTACATTGTGTAATCTCTCCTGTAGTCCTCTAGACAGCTACATTGTATAATCTCTCCTGTAGTCATCTAGCCAGCAACATTGTGTAATCTCTCCTGTAGTCATCAAGCCACATACATTGTATAATCTCTCCTTTAGTCATCTAACAATATACATTGTTTAATCTATCCTGTAGTCATTTAGCCAGCTACATTGTGTAATCTCTCCTATAGTCATCTAGCCAGCTACATTGTATAATCTCTCCTGTTGTCATCTAGCCAGCTACATTGTGTAATCTCTCCTGTAGTCATCCTTCCAGCTACATTGTGTAATCTCTCCTGTAGTCATCCTTCCAGCTACATTGTGTAATCTCATAGTAAATATTTGCTTCAGTCTTTGTTTCCTTGCTCTCGTCACTTTCCTTTGAGCAATGATCAGTATGATTTCGAGATGGGATCTTATCAATACATAAATTCAATAAAACGCACAACATTGTGAGGGTTCAGAAGAAGAGTGTATTGAGCTTTATTATAAAATGGGTTGTCCAAGCCCTGAATGCTTTTTTGGCTTCTGACCAATGCCTATTCTCACTTAAAACATAGTATTACTTAAAGTACCTGTCCAGTCTATGAACTACACACCACCGGTCAAAAGTTTTAGAACACCTACTCATTCAAGGATTTTCTTTATTTTTACTATTTTCTACATTGTAGAACTATAGTGAAGACATCAAAACTATGAAATAACACATATGGAATCATGTAGTAATCAAAAAATTGTTAAACAAATCAAAATATATTTTATATTTGAGATTCTTCAAATAGCCACCCTTTGCCTTGATGACAGCTTTGAACACCCTTGGTATTCTCTCAACCAGCCTCACCTGGAATGCATTCCCAACAGTCTTGAAGGAGTTCCCACATATGATGAGCACTTGTTGGCTGCTTTTCCTTCACTCTACGGTCTGACTCATTCCAAACCATCTCAATTGGGTTGAGGTCGGGGAATTGTGGAGGCCAGGTCATCTGATGCAGCACTCCATCACTCTCCTTCTTGGTCAAATAGCCCTTACACAGCCTGGAGGTGTGTTGGGTCATTGTCCTGTTGAAAAACAAATGATAGTCCCACAAAGCCCAAACCAGATGGGATGGCGTATCACTTCAGAATGCTTTGGTAGCCATGCTGGTTAAGTGTGCCTTGAATTCTAAATAAATCACAGACAGTGTCACACCCCCACCTCCATGCTTTACAGTGGAAACTACACATGCGGAGATCATCCGTTCACCCACACCACGTCTCACAAAGACACGGCGGTTGGAACCAAAAATCTCAAATTTCGACTCCAGACCAAAAAACTAATTTCCACCGGTCTAATTTCCATTGCTTGTGTTTCTTGGCCCAAGCAAGTCTCTTCTTCTTATTGGTGTCCTTTAGTAGTGGTTTCTTTGGAGCAATTTGACCATCAAGGCCTGATTCACACAGTCTTGAGATGTGTCTGGTACTTGAACTCTGTGAAGCATTTATTTGGGCTGCAATTTTTGAGACTGGTAACTCTAATGAACTTTTCCTCTGCAGCAGAGGTAACTCTGGGTCTCCCATTCCTGTGGCGGTCCTCATGAGAGCCAGTTTCATCATAGCGCTTGATGGTTTTTGCGACTGCACTTGAAGAAACTTTCAAAGTTCTTGACATTTTCCATATGGACTGACCTTCATGTCTTAAATTATCTCTTTGCTTATTTGAGCTGTTCATGCCATAATATGGACTTGGTCTTTTACCAAATAGGGCTATCTTCTGTATAACTTGTCACAACACAACTGATTGGCTCAAACGCATTAAGAAGGAAAGAAATTCCACAAATTAACTTTTAAGTGAAATGCATTCCAGGTGACTACCTCATGAAGCTGGTTGAGAGAATGCCAAGAGTGTGCATGTCACTGGTGTAGAGAGGAGTAGGCAGGAGGCAGTCGCAGGTTTAGAACTACTGAATTTATTTAAGCACCATAGATCAAAGCGGGACGAGAGCCAAACACTGTTGTGCTCAAAATATATCTTCATAAACGAAAGGCACAGGGCGAAACCAAAATGCAAAATATAAAGTACTCAAGTAGGCGAGATTCCTCTCAGGAAAACAAGTAACATTTACAATGACCGACAAAGACTAATGGCAGAGGGAGTGTATACATACAGTGATAGAGTGGGGATTGGAACCAGGTGTGTGTAATGATGACGAGACAAGTCCAGGGTTTATGAGTGAAGGGGATTTGCCAGCAGTTAGCAGCTAGAAGGCCGGCGAGGCCGAATGCCTGAGCTGGACAGGAGGGGGAGCCAAAGCGAAGGCTGTGGGGCGCCGTCGACCAGGAGACGCGGTGTGGGTCGGTCGGGACGACACTTGTGGAAGTCCCGTATGAGAGAACGATCCAGGACGTCCCGCACCGTAACCCAGCACCGCTCTTCGGGACCGTACCCCTCCCAGTCGACCAGGTACTGGAGAAGCCCCCCACAACGCCGTGAGTCCAACAGGCTGCGGACAGAGTATGCTGGGGCCCCCTCGATGTCCGAGGGAGGGGGATGTGCGTTGTGGGGTCCAGCACTAGCCAAGGGACCAGCTGCCACCGGCCTGAGGAGAGATACATGAAATGAGGGTGAGATACAGAGCTGCAATCTGTACGTCACCTCATTGACTCTCCTCAGGACTTTGAACGGCCCCACAAACTGCGGGCTCAGCTTCCAGCAGGGCAGGCGGAGGTGCAGGACCTTCGTAGAAAGCCAGACCCTGTCACCGGGGTGAAAGACAAAGGGCCACACTGCGGTGACGACGCTGTGTTCCATACCTCCTCGGCGTGCTGGAACCAATCGTCCACTGCAGGAGCCTCGATCTGGCTCCGGTGCCAGGGCCGGCTGATAGCCTAGAACACACTGAAAGGGTGTGAGTTTTGTGCGTATTCTGCCCAAGTCAGAAATGCAGCCCACTCCCCTGGCCGGTCCTGACAGTAACTATGAAGGGACCTACCGAGTTCCTGATTTACCCTTTCCACCTGCCCATTAGATTGGGGAAGGTACCCGGAGGTGAGGCTGACCGTGACCCCCAGTCATTCCATGAAGGCCTTCCAGACACGGGAGATGAACTGAGAACCACGGTCAGACATGATGTCCTCCGGGTTCCCGTAGTTCCGGAAGATGTGAGAGAAGAGAGCCTTCGCGGTCTGCAGGGCCGTAGGGAGACCAGGCAGAGGAACAAAAGACAGGCTTTGGAAAACCGGTCCACAATGACCAGGATGGTGGTGTGCCCCTCTGAGGGGGGAAGGTCTGTGACAAAGTCCATGGAGAGATGGGACCAGGGTCGTTGTGGATCCGGCAGCGGGTGGAGTTTGCCATAGGGGAGGTGTCTTGCTCTGTGCGCAGTTGGAGCAAGAAGAGATGTAAACCCGGACGTCCTGGGCCAAGGTGGGACACCAGTACATGGTGGAGAGACAGTCGATAGTACGGGCTATACCCGGGTGCCCCCACTGGTGCTGTGTGTGCCCAGGCGAGGAGACGGTCCCGCACATCAGAGGGCACGTAGCTACATCCCTCAGGACAATGGGCAGGTGAGGGCTCCTGTCGTAGGGCTCGATGGATGTCCGTGTCCACATTCCACATGACAGGAGCCACAATGCGGGACAGGGGAATAATGGGTGTCACTTTCTCCCTCCGATCCTCTGTGTCATGCACCCGGGACAACGCATCGGCCTTAACGTTCTTTGATCCTGGCCAGTAGGAGAGGGTAAAGTCCAACCTGGTGAAGAATAGGGCCCACCTGGCCTGACGCGAGTTCAGCCTCTTCGCTGCTCGAGTGTACTCCAAGTTCTGGTGGTCCGTCCAGACAAGGAATGGGTGTTTAGCACCCTCCAGCCAGTGACACCATGCTTCAGCGCCTTCTTGACGGCCAACAACTCACGATCCCCAAGTCGTAATTCCGCTCCGTGGGAGACAGCTTCCGTCAGTAGAAGACGCATGGATGGCGTTTAGGCGGCGATCCAGTGCATTGGGAGAGAACAGCCCCTACTCCAACCTCGGAGGCATCCACCTCCACGATGAAGGGCAGAGACGGGTCAGGGTGAGCCAGAAGAGGTGCATTAGTAAAACGGTCCTTGAGTGCACAGAAGGCTTCGTTAGCCTCCCCAGTCCAGCACAGCTGTCGAGGACCTCCCTTCAGGAGGGAAGTGAGAGGGGCCACCACTGTGCTGAAACCCCTAATGAAGCGCCTGAAATAGTTGGAAAAACCAAGGAAGCGCTGCACCACCTTGATGTTGGATGGAACAGGCCAAGACCGTACTGCACTGGCCCTCTGCTCTTCCATCTCCACTCCCACGGTGGATATCCGATAGCCCAGGAAGGAGACCACCTGCTGAAAGAAAAGGCACTTCTCATCCCTGGCATTCAGGTGATGCCCTATCAGCCTCTCCAAAACGGACCTGACATGAGAGACATGTTGCTCACGTGTAGTGGAGTACAACAAGATGCCGTCTATGTACATCACTACACAGCGACCCAACATGTCTCTAAACACCTTGTTAATGAATGATTGAAACACAGAGGGTGCATTTGTCAGGCCGTAGGGCATTACCCTGTATTTGTGGTTCCCGGTGCTGGTGCTAAAGGTGGTCTTCCATTTATCCCCCACTCTGATGCGCACCAGATTGTAGGCACTGCGTAAATCCAATTTAGTAAAGTACTTAGCACTGTGCATCTGTTCAATCACAGTGGGTATGAGAGGCAGGGGATAACTGAATTTAACAGTAGCCTTATTCAGTGTCCAGTAATCGATACAGGGGCGGAGAACTCCGTCCTTCTTCTTCATGAAAAAGAAGGTGGAGGAGGCCGGAGAGGTGGACGGATGGATGAATGCTTGGGCCAGCGCCTCCTGGATGTAGACCTCCATGGCTTCGGTCTCTGCATGCGACAGAGGGTAGATGTGCCCCTGCGGGAGGGTAGAACCAGGCAGTAGGTCAATAGTGCAGTCCCATGGGCGATGAGGGGGCAGGCACGTGGCATGAGTCTTCGAAAAGGCCACCTGTAGGTCCCGGTATTCCTCCAGGATAGGGACGTGGGTGGCCTGGTCCGGACTTTCCATGGAGGTGGCACAGATTGACACCTCCCCTGACACTCCTGCGACCAACCCAACAATCTCCTCTCTGTCCACGATATACTGGGGTTATGCAACTGTAGCCAGGGGAAACCTAAAACTACGGGGTGTGCTGGAGAGTCTAAGATGAGGAATGTGATGCATTCATGGAGGTTGAAAAATCCTTGAATGAGTAGGTGTTCTAAAACTTTTGACCGGTAGTGTAAATCTATTACTTAAAGTACCTGTCCAGTCTATATGGTGCCAGTAATGTATATATCCTCGTTATTGTTATGTCATTTTACTGTGTTCCTTTTTATTTTATTTAGTAAATATTTTCTGAACTCTATTTCTTAAAACTCCATTGTTGGTTAATGGCTTGTAAGTAACTATTTTTTGATATATCTGTTACTTAAAGTACTTGTCCAGTCTATGAACTATACTTAAAGTACCTGTTGTCACGGTTTCGGCCGAGGCTGCCTCTCTTCCTTGCTCGGGCAGGCTTCGGCGTTCGTCGTCTCCGGAATACTAGCTGCCACCGTTGTATGTTTCTATGTTCGTTTGGTCTGGTCTGGTATTGTACACCTGTTGTCGTTTAGTGTCATTAGTGTCCTATAAGTTCTCGTTGTGTTTGTCAGGTGTTGTGTGTGATTGTTTTCACTGTCGTGCATTTGCGCCATCATATACGGTTTGCTCGGTTGAGCTGTTCTCCTCTGTTTAGGAGAGTTTATTCGCACATGTTTAGTGCGCCCGTTTGAGTTCTCGCCTCAGGGCTTTTCTTCGTGTTTCAGTTTGTGCATTTACTAAAGTCTTTTGGACTTATTTCCTGCGTCCTGCGCCTGATTCCAACACCACACCCACCTACAGCAAACTCTGACACCTGTCCAGTCTATGAACTATATATATATATATATATATATATAGATATTACTTAAAGTACCTGTCCAGTCTATGAGCTGTACTTAAAGTACTTGTCCAGTGAAAATCTCACTTTTAAAAGTTCATATTCTGTTAACTCATACCCAAATAATGTTGTTGACATGTCCTATACTCATATGTGTAGCCAAACCATGAATTGGAGAAAAAACACTGAAAAAACCCCACCTCAAACCTGTTGTTAGGGTACGCCGACACCGTTCCAACACAGAAAATATGCTTTTTAACAATTTGTTGGAAGGAAAATGATTTCACTCATATTACAATGAATGAATCTGAAGAAAAAAAACACTGGACAGTTACTTTAAGCTCAGGTTGAGTGGAGACAAGTTAGAGTCATTTGAAGAATAATCCAGTAAATTCTAAAATATAGCCCATATTCACAGTGTTTAGGGGCAGTGGGCAACACTGTACAATAAGGTACCTGTTGTAAAGGGTTTATGAAGGGTTTATAATTATGTTCTTAATGGTTATTTTATCATTTGTAAATCTATTATACAGCAATTTGATGTGCGTGCATGCTTACTGCAAAAAGCCCTGTAGCAGATACCTATACATTAATGGTGAGACCTTGACAAACTAAGCAGTGAGTGAGCGAAGACCATGACTGGTGGCTGTAGCTATGCTCAACAACTATATTATTCTTCTGGCTTTATCTAGCTCTATTTGGGATACATGTTTTTTAACTTGCACAAGCTGCATTTGAAGTGGCATGTGATTGCTTCCACTTTCATGTAAACAAACCACATTCTGCTGCGAACACACAACTTTTCTTGACGCTGATGGTCTATAAACCATTAATAAACGGTTACAACGCATTGGTGAAAATAGTGCGTTAGCTTGTCAGAGCTTGCCAACTAGGGAGCCAATATTTACCTCCAGTTATTTACTGTTTATAAATGCACTTACAAATACGTATAAGATTAACCCTAATGTATCATCATGCAAATTTATTCTCAACGGTTGAACAATAGTTATTTTCTCACTTTAGGGTCACTGTAGAAAAGACAACTTCACCAACTGCTTTATTCTGTGAGTTGAGTGGACTTCAGAAGGACAAGACATACAATACGCTTGACCTCATCTTCACTAGATGCTGCTCCTCTACTAATCTCACTGCAACTCCCCTCCAAGTCTCCGACCACTACTTTGTTTCCTTTTCTCTCTCACTCTCCTCCCACACTACTCACTCTGCCCCTACACAGATGGTAATGCGCCGCCGCAACCTTCGCTCTCTCTCTCCCACTACTCTCTCCTCTTCCATCCTATCATCTCTTCCCTCTGCTCAATCCTTCTCCCTCCAATCTCCTGATTCTGCCTCCTCAACCCTCCTCTCCTCCCTTTCTGCATCCTTTGACTCTCTGTGTCCCCTATCCTCCCGGCCGGCTCGGTCCTCCCCTCCAGCTCCGTGGCTTGATGACTCATTGCGAGCTCACAGAACAGAGCTCCGGGCAGCGGAGCGGAAATGGAAGAAAACTAAACTCCCTGCCGACCTGGCATCTTTTCACTCCCTCCTCTCTACATTTTTTTCATCTGTTTCTGCTGCTAAGGCCACCTTCTACCACTCTAAATTCCAAGCATCTGCCTCTAAACCCTAGGAAGCTCTTTGCCACATTTTCCTCCCTCCTGAATCCCCCCCCCCCCCCCCCCCCCCCCCTCTCTCTCTGTCTCTGACTTCGTCAACCACTTTGAAAAGAAGGTTGACGACATCCGATCCTCGTTTGTTAAGTCTAATGACACTGCTGGTCCTGCTCACACTGCCCTACCCTATGCTTTGACTTCTTTCTCCCCTCTCTCTCCAGATAAAAATCCTGCGACTTGTGACTGCAGGCCGCCCAACAACCTGCCCGCTTGACCCCATCCCCTCCTCCCTTCTCCAGACCATCTCCGGTGACCTTCTCCCCTACCTCACCTCGCTGATCAACTCATCCTTGACCGCTGGCCATGTCCCTTCCGTCTTCAAGAGAGCGAGAGTTACTCCCCTTCTCAAAAAAAACCAACACTCGACCCCACTGATGTCAACAACTACAGACCAGTATCCCTTCTTTCTTTTCTTTCCAAAACTATTGAGCGTGCCGTCTTTAGCCAACTCTCCTGCTATCTCTCTCAGAATGACCTTCTTGATCCAAACCAATCAGGTTTCAGGACTGGTCATTCAACTGAGACTGTTCTTCTCTGTGTCACGGAGACCCTCCGCACTGCTAAAGCTAACTCTCTCTCCTCTGCTCTTGTCCTTCTAGACCTGTCTGCTGCCTTTGATACTGTGAACCATCAGATCCTCCTCTCCACCCTCTCCGAGATGGGCATCTCCGGCGCGGCTCACTCCTGGATTGCGTCCTACCTGACCGGTCGCTCCTACCAAGTGGCGTGGCGGGAAGCTGTCTCCGCACCACGTGCTCTCACCACTGGTGTCCCCCAGGGATCGGTTCTGGGCCCTCTCCTTTTCTCCCTATACACCAAGTCACTTGGGCTCTGTCATATCCTCACATGGCCTTTCCTATCATTGCTACGCTGATGATACACAACTAATCTTCTCCTTTCCCCCTTCTGATAACCAGGTGGCGAATCGCATCTCTGCATGTCTGGCAGACATATCAGTATGGATGACGGATCACCACCTCAAGCTGAACCCTGGCAAGACGGAGCTGCTCTTCCTCCCCGGGGAAGGACTGCCCGTTCATGATCTCGCCATCACGGTTGACAACTCCGCTGTGTCCTCCTCCCAGAGTGCGAAGAGCCTAGGCGTGACCCTGGACAACACCCTGTCGTTCTCCGCCAACATCAAGGCGGTGACCCGCTCCTGCAGGTTCATGCTCTACAACATTCGGAGAGTGCGACCCTGCCTTACACAGGAAGCGGCGCAGGTCCTGGTCCAGGCACTTGTCATCTCCCGTCTGGACTACTGCAACTCGCTGTTGGCTGGGCTCCCTGCCTGTGCCATTAAACCCCTACAACTCATCCAGAATGCCGCAGCCCGTCTGGTGTTCAACCTTCCCAAGTTCTCTCACGTCACCCCCCTCCTCCGCACACTCCACTGGCTTCCAGTTGAAGCTCGCATCCGCTACAAGACCATGGTGCTTGCCTATGGAGCAGTGAGGGGAACGGCACCTCTGTACCTTCAGGCTCTGATCAGTCCCTACACCCAAACGAGGACATTGCGTTCATCCACCTCTGGCCTGCTGGCTCCCCTTCCTCTGCGGAAGCATAGCTCCCGCTCAGCCCAGTCAAAACTGTTCGCTGCTCTGGCACCCCAGTGGTGGAACAAGCTCCCTCACGACGCCAGGACAGCGGAGTCACTCACCACCTTCCGGAGACATTTGAAACCCCACCTCTTTAAGGAATACCTGGGATAGGATAAAGTATTCCTTCTAACCCCCCCCCCCCCCCCCCCCCCAAAATTGTAAAGTGGTTATCCCACTGGCTATAGGGTGAACGCACCAATTTGTGAGTCGCTCTGGCTAAGAGCGTCTGCTAAATGACGTTAATGTGCCCTTGAGCAAGGCACTTAACCCTAATTGCTCCTGTAAGTCACTCTGGTTAAGAGCGTCTGCTAAATGACTAAAATGTAAATGTAAATGATTTTGCTAATGTGTTAAAGTTTGGTTTATTCAACAAACTCTGCTCGAAGTTAGCTGAATTTGAAAAAGCTTTTCGAGTAAAATTACAAATTCATGTTTGCCTTTGGAAGGCAAGACTGTATGTTGGTTCAGCTATATGCCCAAATGTTGAACAAACTCATAATCTTATTGCAGCTGGTTGCCTTACAATTATACATTAGATCAACAAACGCTGCTTGAAGTGAGCTCAATTTGAACAAGCTTGTTGAGTAAAATTACAAATGTATGTTTGCTCAAAACCACACCCAACATTAATATATTTCCCAGCATATACCTGCTCTATTGCAGAATTGTTTGTTTCAATACCTGTGTTTTTGCATGTACATTTATTGGTTGATAAATCTTATGCTACATAAACATGAATGGCATACATTTTTCTAAATTAATACAATCTGTTAGTAGTTGGACTTTTTGCACCCGTTACTGAGATGGCTGTTCCAGTTGATATGATTTGTTAGTCTCAATAACCAATCTCCCTAATCTCCCAGCCATCGGGTGATTAAGGACAGGCACTACACCCTCATAGGTCTTTTTATTTTCTTAATCATATCACAATCTACTTTGCCAGTTGAATGTAGACAAATATAATACTTTTTTATATTCCAATTATTCCGAAATGTTTGATTAAATATGCAAATTAAGCGAGATCTCATTAAATATTTGCATATAGCGCAAATCAATGGCAGTTAAACAACAAGTACACTGAATTTAGACTACCAAACGCCTACATAGACCCAATCACCATCTCTTCAAAGTTAGTTACTAAATATAGTCCAGTTTGTTCCCACGGGGGGCCAGTAAAAAATAAAATAAAAATATGTATTCACTAACTGTAAGTCGCTCTGGATAAGAGCGTCTGCTAAATGACTAAAATGTCAAATGTAAATGTAACATTCTCTATGAAATGGGCTTTTAAATTGTGTAATTTAATGTAGTGAGCTTTACAATTATTGATGTATGTCCAATTTAAACTGGTTACAATTCATTAAAATGTTGATGACGGTAGTATGATAAACTAAAGAAAATATAAATTATAATTGTATGTTTACGTTTTGAAAATACTCATATTAATGGACCAAAATATCAACAAATCTCAAAATTATAATATAATAATAATAATATGCCATTTAGCAGACGCTTTTATCCAAAGCGACTTACAGTCATGTGTGCATACATTTTTACATATGGGTGGTCCCGGGGATCGAACCCACTACCCTGGCGTTACAAGCGCCATGCTCTACCAATTGAGCTACCACCAAAATTGATAGGTAGATGCAAAAATTTAATTTCAGCCTGTGGTGCCTGGCCTTAAAAGTTCCAATTGTTGGATATCCTCATTCTGGCTGAATTCCAGCATAATGTGACTTGTAGTCTTGATGTGGCCTGTAAACCAGGAGTTGTAGGCTTGATGTGGCCTGTAAACCAGGAGTTGTAGGCTTGATGTGGCCTGTAAACCAGGAGTTGTAGGCTTGATGTGGCCTGTAAACCAGGAGTTGTAGGCTTGATGTGGCCTGTAAACCAGGAGTTGTAGGCTTGATGTGGCCTGTAAATCAGGAGTTGTAGGCTTGATGTGGCCTGTAAACCAGGAGTTTCAGACCACTGCGTTAGGGTGTAACTAGACCCTAAGAGCAGGCCTTATGACAAATATTGTCAAAAATAGTTACATTTTACTCTGGGAAATACGCAAATAAGGTAGAATACATTCTCAAGTTGAATTGTATGTTCACTCAACCTAAACTTCTGAGTGAACATACAGTTCAACATGAGAATGTATGTTGGTTTAGCTATATGCCGAAACGTTGAGCAAACTCACAATCCGTTTGCAGCTGGTTGCCTTATAATTGTACTTTGAATAAACTTTAATGCCATTTTGTTGAGCAAACTCAAAATCTGTTTGCAGCTGGTTGCCTTACAATTGTATGTTGAATCAACTATAATTTTTTTGACAGTCTTGATGCTCTGTCCCAGGAACAAAAATGGTTGGCTTTCAGACCCATAGTCAACTCCTCTGATGCTTCTTGCCAAGCATTTGAAACCCTGATTGGCACACTAATTTATCCCAGTGTGACTGCAGTGTGTAGGGGGAGGGGAAGTGTGGGTAGGGCAGGGAAAAGTATGTAGTGTGTAGTATAAGTGTGTAGGTGGTAGTGTGTATTGTGTAGTATACATGTGTAGGGGTAGCATAAGTGTGTAGGGGGTAGTGTGTAGTGTGTAGTATAAGTGTGTAGGGGGTAGTGTGTAGGGGTTGTCTGTGTGTCCAGTCTACTCCTAATCCCCCCCAGGGGAATTAGCCTCCAGACCGCGCCTCGTTAAGCCATCTGACGGGAGCGAGCAGATTGTCGTCCATCTCATTTCGCCTCATGCTCTGCTCTCTGCGTCACCATCGCCATGAACAAGTCCTCCTTGCGCTCCGGTGAGTACGCCTCCATGTGCCTTTCCCCTCTCCTCTATCGCACCCTCTAACCCTAACCCTCACTTTAGATAAAGAAGGGAATGGAGACTGTTACTTTGGGTGTGTTCTGGCTGTAGTTGTTTAAATCCTTCGGGGCTGGGTGAGGGTTAGTGTTAGTGACGGGACGGGGAGGGCAGGGAGAGGGCAAGGAAGAGAGAGAAGGAGAGGGAGGTGAGACTTGGTGAGAGAGGCCAGGTGCAGCGGGTTGCTGATCCCACCATCTGCCGGCATGTAGACTCAGACCTGTTACCGTGGTGACCAAGACACCTGTTATGGTGGTGTTTTTAATTAAAGCTGTATTAATAGATATATGTCTGGAAACATCCAGACCCTACAGGGACACAGGGTTAGCTAGAGCACAGGGACACGGGGTTAGCTAGAGCACAGGGACACAGGGTTAGCTAGAGCACAGGGACACAGGGTTAGCTAGAGCACAGGGACACAGGGTTAGCTAGAGCACAGGGACACGGGGTTAGCTAGAGCACAGGGACACAGGGTTAGCTAGAGCACAGGGACACAGGGTTAGCTAGAGCACAGGGACACAGGGTTAGCTAGAGCACAGGGACACAGGGTTAGCTAGAGCACAGGGACACAGGGTTAGCTAGAGCACAGGGACACAGGGTTAGCTAGAGCACAGGGACACAGGGTTAGCTAGAGCACAGGGACACAGGGTTAGCTAGAGCACAGGGACACGGGGTTAGCTAGAGCACAGGGACACGGGGTTAGCTAGAGCACAGGGACACGGGGTTAGCTAGAGCAGGGTTAGCTAGAGCAGGGTTAGCTAGAGCACAGGGACACAGGGTTAGCTAGAGCACATGGACACAGGGTTAGCTAGAGCACAGGGACACAGGGTTAGCTAGAGCACAATACTGCTCCGTTAAACACCTTTATACAACATCAAGGTTAGTAGTATTAGGCCTCTATCCAATCAGATCCGCTTTAGTCAACATCCGCATAGCGGTGGTTATGGCAGTGTTAGAGCTGTCAAATCCACAAGTGGCTCCCAGCATTATACTTAACACAACATTGCCATTGGCTGCACAGAGTCACATTGACAGAAATCCCATGCAGCCTTGTTGACAAGTTTTAGCACTGGAATGTTTGATGTAATCTACACCTCCATTAGGCTGATAGAAATCCTCATTATTTAGTTGAATGATTTTCAATTTGAGTGTAATTATTTCTAGATAGCCTACACTTTCTCATTCTGAACTTCTAACAGGAGTGGAATGGATGTGGCTTGACAATAATTGCAAGAGCAGCTCCTCACCGATTTCACAGCTCCAACGCAGGCCCCAAAACATCCGCTATGCAGGTGTCTGCTATCACCGGTTAATGCTTGGTCTGATTGAATCTATGCCTTAGTGTCTTTCAGGTGTTGATCTAGAATATTCTAGAGTCCTGGACTCATGGCTGCTGTCACAGATTACTGTAACTATTATTGACCATGAGCAGGGTTCCCTCTCTGTTATTAGCAACAGGATGTGTGTGAGTTAATATTATTGACCATGAGCAGGGTTCCCTCTCTGTTAATAGCAACAGGATGTGTGTGAGTTAATATTATTGACCATGAGCAGGGTTCCCTCTCTGTTAATAGCAACAGGATGTGTGTGAGTTTAATATTATTGACCATGAGCAGGGTTTCCCTCTCTGTTAATAGCAACAGGATGTGTGTGAGTTAATATTATTGACCATGAGCAGGGTTCCCTCTCTGTTAATAGCAACAGGATGTGTGTGAGTTAATATTATTGACCATGAGCAGGGTTCCCTCTCTGTTAATAGCAACAGGATGTGTGTGAGTTAATATTATTGACCATGAGCAGGGTTCCCTCTCTGTTAATAGCAACAGGATGTGTGTGAGTTAATATTATTGACCATGAGCAGGGTTCCCTCTCTGTGTGAGTTAATATTATTGACCATGAGCAGGGTTCCCTCTCTGTGTGAGTTAATATTATTGACCATGAGCAGGGTTCCCTCTCTGTGTGAGTTAATATTATTGACCATGAGCAGGGTTCCCTCTCTGTGTGAGTTAATATTATTGACCATGAGCAGGGTTCCCTCTCTGTGTGAGTTAATATTATTGACCATGAGCAGGGTTCCCTCTCTGTGTGAGTTAATATTATTGACCATGAGCAGGGTTCCCTCTCTGTGTGAGTTAATCTTCTTTATTCCAAGAGACTGCTGCTCTCTGCCCCTCTAATACAAGGACACAACCTCTGCTCTGCTGTGTGACGACATGTCTGGGTGTGCGTGCATTTGTGTACTTGTGTGTGGTTGTCCGTGCATGTGTTTGGTAAAGAGTTAAAACTCCTGCTGTGACAATTAGTTAACTTCCCCTGAGGCAGAGGGTAAAGACGCTTATAGGTTATAACGCACAAAAACACACACACACACGCACACACACAAGCACACACCCACACTAATCCACACACAGCAACTCTAAACACATTTTCCTATTTGCTGTTTGTTGACCCATCTCTACTATTGGCTGTTTTTTGACCCATCTCAAACCTTAGTTAAGAGGATATGTGTGTTCACAGAGTGTGTGTGTTCCGGTTGGGTGGATATAGTTAGAGCTGGTTCCCTATTGGGTAGATAGAATTAGAGCTGGCTGGTTTCCTGTTGGGTGGATATAGTTTGAGCTGGTTTCCTGTTGGGTGGATAGAGTTAGAGCTGGTTTCCTGTTGGGTGGATTTAGTTAGAGCTGGTTGGTTTCCTGTTCGGTGGATAGAGTTAGAGCTGGTTTCCTGTTGGGTGGATAGAGTTAGAGCTGGTTGGTTTCCTGTTGGGTGGATATAGTTAGAGCTGGTTGGTTTCCTGTTGGGTGGATAGATTTAGAGCTGGTTTCCTGTTGGGTGGATATAGTTAGAGCTGGTTTCCTGATGGGTGAATAGAGTTAGAGCTGGTTTCCTGTTGGGTGGATAGATTAGATGGTTTCCTGTTGGGTGAGAGTTTAGAGCTGGTTTCCTATTGGGTGATAGAGTTAGAGCTGGTTTCCTGTTGGGTGGATATAGTTAGAGCTGGTTTCCTGTTGGGTGGATATAGTTAGAGCTGGTTTCCTGTTGGGTGGATATAGTTAGAGCTGTTTCATATAGAGTTAGAGCTGGTTTCCTGTTGGGTGAATAGAGTTAGAGCTGGTTTCCTGTTGGGTGAATAGAGTTAGAGCTGTTGTGATTTTAGAGCTGTTTCCTGTTGGGTGAATAGAGTTAGAGCTGGTTTCCTGTTGGGTGAATAGAGTTAGAGCTGGTTTCCTGTTGGGTGAATAGAGTTTAGAGCTGGTTTCCTGTTGGGGTGGATAGAGTTAGAGCTGGTTTCCTGTTGGGTGGATATAGTTAGAGCTGGTTTCCTGTTGGGTGAATAGAGTTAGAGCTGGTTTCCTGTTGGGTGAATAGAGTTAGAGCTGGTTTCCTGTTGGGTGGATAGAGTTAGAGCTGGTTTCCTGTTGGGTGAATAGAGTTAGAGCTGGCTTCCTGTTGGGTGGATATAGTTAGAGCTGGTTTCCTGTTGGGTGAATAGAGTTAGAGCTGGTTTCCTGTTGGGTGGATATAGTTAGAGCTGGTTTCCTGTTGGGTGGATAGAGTTAGAGCTGGTTTCCTGTTGGGTGAATAGAGTTAGAGCTGGTTTCCTGTTGGGTGGATATTAGAGCTTATTTCCTGTTGGGTGGATAGAGTTAGAGCTGGTTTCCTGTTGGGTGGATATAGTTTAGAGCTGGTTTCCTGTTGGGTGGATATAGTTAGAGCTGGTTTCCTGTTGGGTGGATATAGTTAGAGCTGGTTTCCTGTTGGGTGGATAGATTTAGAGCTGGTTTCCTGTTGGGTGGATATAGTTAGAGCTGGTTTCCTGTTGGGTGGATATAGTTTAGAGCTGGTTTCCTGTTGGGTGGATATAGTTAGAGCTGGTTTCCTGTTGGGTGGATATAGTTAGAGCTGGTTTCCTGTTGGGTGGATAGAGTTAGAGCTGGTTTCCTGTTGGGTGGATATAGAGCTGGTTTTCTGTTGGTGGATAGATTTAGAGCTGGTTTCGTGTTGGGTGGATATAGTTAGAGCTGGTTTCCTGTTGGGTGGATATAGTTAGAGCTGGTTTCCTGTTGGGTGGATATAGTTAGAGCTGGTTTCCTGTTGGGTGGATATAGTTAGAGCTGGTTTCCTGTTGGGTGGATATAGTTAGAGCTGGTTTCCTGTTGGGTGGATATAGTTAGAGCTGGTTTCCTGTTGGGTGGATAGAGTTAGAGCTGGTTTCCTGTTGGGTGGATATAGTTAGAGCTGGTTTCCTGTTGGGTGATAGAGTTAGAGCTGGTTTCCTGTTGGGTGGATAGATTTAGAGCTGGTTTCCTGTTGGGTGGATAGATTTAGAGCTGGTTTCCTGTTGGGTGGATATATTTAGAGCTGGTTTCCTGTTGGGTGGATAGAGTTAGAGCTGGTTTCTGCAGTAGTTTATGTGTCGGGGGGCTGGGGTTAGTTGGTTATACCTGGAGTACTTCTCCTGTCTTATCCAGTGTCCTGTGTGAATTTAAGTATGCTCTCTCTAATTCTCTCGTTCTCTCTTTCTCTCTGAGAACCTGAGCCCTAGGACCATACGTCAGGCCTACCGGGCATGCTGACACCTTGCTGTCCCCAGTCCGCCTGGCCTTGCTGCTATTCCAGTTTCAACTGTTCTGCCTGCGGTTACGAAACCCCTACCTGTCCCAGACCTGCTGTTTTCAACTCTTAATGATCGGCTATGAAAGCCCAACTGAGAGACCTGAGCCCTAGGACCATACGTCGGGACTACCGGCCGTGGTGACTCCTTGCTGTCCCCAGTCCGCCTGGCCTTGCTGCTATTCCAGTTTCAACTGTTCTGCCTGCGGTTATGGAACCCCTACCTGTCCCAGACCTGCTGTTTTCAACTCTTAATGATCGGCTATGAAAGCCAACTGAGATTTTGATTCCTGATTATTATTTGATCATGCTTGTCACTTATGAACATTTTTGAACATCTTGACATGGTTCTGTTATAATCTCCACCCGGCACAGCCAGAAGAGGACTGGCCACCCCTCATAGCCTGGTTCCTCCTCTTCTAGGTTTCTTTCCTAGGGAGTTTTTCCTAGCCTGCTTCTAGGCATTACTAGTTTTTTTAGGCTGGGTTATCCGTGCTTCGGATACAGCCTACGAAGGGCTATATACTAGCTGTTTGGTTTCTGTTGGGTGGATAGATTTAGAGCTGGTTTCCTGTTATAGATTTAGAGCTGGTTTCCTGTTGGGTGGATATTTAGAGCTGGTTTCTTGGGTGTAGTTTAGGGCTGGTTTTCCTGTATAGATAAGCTGGTTTCCTGTTGGGTGGATTGATTGAGAGCTGGTTTCCTGTTGGGTGGATAATTTAGAGCTGGTTTCCTGTTGGGTGGATAGATTAAGAGCTGTTTGGAATGTTGGGTGGATAGATTTAGAGCTGGTTTCCTGTTGGGTGGATATAGTTTAGAGCTGTTGGGTGGATTGGTTTCCTGTTGGGTGGATAGAGTTAGAGCTGGTTTCCTGTTGGGTGGATAGAGATAGATAGAGCTGGTTTTTTAGAGCTGTTGGTGGATAGATTTATAGAGTTAGAGCTGGTTTCCTGTTGGGTGGATAGATTTAAAGCTGGTTTCCTGTTGGGTGGGTGAGCTATATAGTTAGAGCTTGGTTTCCTGTTGGGTGTTGATAGAGTTAGAGCTGGTTTCCTGGTTTAGAGTGTTGGGTGGATATAGTTAGAGCTGGTTTCCCTGTTGGGTGGATAGATTTAGAGCTGGTTTCCTGTTGGGTGGATAGATTTAGAGCTAGGCTGGTTTCCTGTTGGGGGGATAGATTTAGAGCTGGTTTCCTGGGTGGATTTAGGCAGTTTTCCTGGGTGGATATAGTTAGAGCTGGTTTCCTGTTGGGTGGATAGCTGGTTTCCTGTTGGGTTGGCTGGTTTTTTCTGTTGGGTGGATATAGTTAGAGCTGGTTTCCTGTTGGGTGGATAGAGTTAGAGCTGGTTTCCTGTTGGGTGGATATAGTTAGAGCTGGTTTCCTGTTGGGTGGATATAGAGTTAGAGCTGGTTTCCTGTTGGGGTGGATAGATAGATTTAGAGCTGGTTTTCCTGTTGGGTGGATAGAGTTAGAGCTGGTTTCCCTGTTGGGTGGATATAGTTTAGAGCTGGTTTCCTGTTGGGTGATTTAATAGAGTTAGGTGGATAGAGCTGGCTGTTTCTGTTGGGTTATAGTTAGAGCCTGTTGGGTGGATGGGTGGATATAGTAGAGCTGGTTTCCTGTTGGGGTGGAGAGTTTAGAGCTGGTTTCCTGTTGGGTGAATAGATTTAGAGCTGTTTTCCTGTTGGTTGGATATAGAGTTAGAGCTGGTTTCCTAGAGCTGGTTTCCTGTTGGGTGGATAGAGTTAGAGCTGGTTTCCTGTTTGGGTGGATAGAGTTAGAGCTGGTTTCCTGTTGGGTTGGGTGGGCTGATATAGTTAGAGCTGGTTTCCTGTTGGGTGGATAGAGTTAGAGCTGGTTTTCTGTTGGGGTGAATAGAGTTTAGAGCTGGTTTCCTGTTTCCTGTTGGGTGGGATAGAGTTAGAGCTGGTTTCCTGTTGGGTGGATAGAGTTAGAGCTGGTTTCCTGTTGGGTGAATAGAGTTAAGAGCTGGTTCCTGTTGGGTGGATAGAGTTAGAGCTGGTTTTCCTGTTGCAGGTGGGCACTAGAGTTAGAGCTGGTTTCCACCTGTTGGGATGGATAAAGCTGTTCGTTAGAGCTGGTCACTCACCACCTTTCGGTTTGAAACCCCACCTGTTAGGGAGTGGATATTTGTAGTTTATCCCACTGGCTAGCTGGTTGGATAAGAGCGTTGCTAAATGACGTAAATGTGCTTGTTTAATTGCTCCTGGTGGGATATAGTTAGAGCTGGTTTCCTGTTGGGTGGATATAGAGTTTTCCTGTTGGGTGGATAGATTTAGAGCTGGTTTCCTGTTGGGTGGATAGAGCTGGTTTCCTGGTGTTGGGTGGATAGGATATAGTTAGATTTAGAGCTGGTTTTCCTGTTAGATTTGGTGGATAGATTTAGAGCTGGTTTCCTGTTGGGTGGATAGAGTTAGAGCTGGCTGGTTTCCTGTTGGTGGATATATTTAGAGCTGGTTTCCTGTTGGGTGGTTAGAGCTAGATTAGAGCTGGTTTCCTGTTGGGTGGATAGAGTTAGAGCTGGGTTTCCTGTTGGTTGGATATAGTTAGAGCTGGTTTCCTGTTGGGTGGATAGAGAGTTAGAGCTTGTTTCCTGTTGTTGGAGTGGTTTCCGATAGAGTTTAGAGCTGGAGCTGGTTTCCTGGGTGGATTGGAGTGGATGGATAGAGTTAGAGCTGGTTTCCTGTTGGGTGGATAGAGTTTAGAGCTGGTATATAGTTAGAGCTGGTTTCCTGTTGGGTGGATAGAGTTAGAGCTGGTTTTCCTGTTGGGTGGATAGAGTTTAGAGCTGGTTTTCTGTTGGGTGGATATAGTTAGAGCTGGTTTCCTGTTTGGCTGGTTTTCTGTTGGATATAGTTAGAGCTGGTTTTCCTGTTGGTTGATGGAGCTGGTTTCCTGTTGGTTGGATAGAGTTTAGAGCTGGTTTCCTGTTGGGTGGATAGAGTTAGAGCTGGTTTCCTGTTTCGGTGGATTAGTTAGAGCTGGTTTCCTGTTGGGTGGATGGATGTTTTTGTTTCCTGTTTGGGTGGATATTAGTTAGAGCTGGTTTCCTGTTGGGGTGGAGCTGGTTTCCTGTTGGAGATCTATTATAGAGAGCTGGTTTCCTGTTTGGTGGGATAGAGGAGCTGGATAGTTAGTTAGTTAGCTGGTTTTCCTGGGGTTTCTGGTTTCTGTTGGGTGGATATAGTTAGAGCTGGTTTCCTGTTGGGTGGATAGGTTAGAGCTGGTTTCCTGTTGGGTGGAGAGCTGGTTTCCTTTGGGTGGATATAGTTAGAGCTGCCTGTACCTTTTGGGTGGTTAGAGCTGATGTGGATAGAAATATAGTGCTTTTCCTGTTGGGTGGATAGAGATAGAGTTTTATGTTTTTAAGGCCAGTTGAGAAATTAAGTTCTCCTGTTTACAGACTGCGACCTGGCCAAGAGTCTTGGATGCTTACCTTTTGGGTGGTTTGAGTAGTAAGCAGTGGGGTGGATAGAGATAGAGTTTTTTATTTTTTAAAAGAACAACTCATTTACACAGAGTTACCATAGATAAAGCAAAGCAATAAAAACAACAAAACACAGAGTTTTACAGTCAATAAAAACACATAGAAAATCTATATACAGTGTGTGCAAATGTAGTAAGCTATGGAGGTAAGCAGTGGCGGCTCCTGAAAAAATTCTCAGGGGGGGCAATTTTTCTGATGATTTAGGTGACCTACACACATTTTTAAAAAGATATGTCCAGCAACAACATGAAGACAGGGGCAGCATATAAGTCAATACCAGAAGCATTTATTGACTGATCTCAAAAGTGTTGGCTTACAAAATCAAAATAAGTTATCACAGTAAAAATAATCAAGGGTGTTCTTTCACATTCCTCAACACTGCATAAACAATATGCATTTCCATAAACAAATGAAATATCAGCTGAAAATACAGCATCTTGGTATTTGTTCAGATTGCAGGATCAACAAGAGCTTTTACCACATTTTTTGCCTCATGGTTGAATTGGAAATATGTGCACCTGAGCATAATTCACAACAAGCAAGCAGGAGCTTTTGATAGAGGCTACTGAAAACATTGATGCAAGTTATTGGTAATAAGACATTTTTATAGACTTCCATATTCTGCCCTCTTGTATAGATTTGTGAAAATGAACAGTGATAGACATTTTGCCTGAAAACAGAATTTGAAAGTAATTTCTAGAAAAGGTAAACACAGCTATCTGTATGGCTTTGTAAAAATTAACAACCATATTCTGGCCAATTGTATAGATTTGTAAATATGAACAACCATATTCTGGCCAATTGTATAGATTTGTAAAAATGAACATTGAGAAAGATCGAATGATATTGTTTAATCTTACCTTATGGCCTGCACACTGCTTGTGAAGCTGTCGAGGGCACGTTTGATAAAGACAGCATCGATGTCCTTCTTCTGTAGCTTCTGGTACAGAATGTCGACGTGGGGCATGATTTTGTGAAAAAGCCGCAGGAAAAAAATAAAATCTTCATCATGTAGCATCCTCACGTAGCCAGTCAAATGAACCCAATGAACCCGTCCGAATGGCTTCAAAACATTCTATGAGGTCGTCTCGATTCTCGTAGACAGTTTTCACGACTCTGCTTAGTAGAAACCTGTTGAATTATTACATTTGGTCTGGGAGGTCCTAATTGTTTCGTTGCCAATTTATCTTGATTTGTTCACCGACAAAAAGGAACTTATTTCAAAGAGACAATCGCGTTGCACTGAAGGCTAGCCATTTTGACGGTAATAGTGAATTGATTGATGAGGCTACCCGCTCTTTTCTTAGTTACGTTCATGGTTATGTTACGTATGACGAAAGCGCGTAAGTGCAAGCCCTCAGAAACCCATAGAGATTGTATTGAAAGCTCTGATATTTGAAAAAAATTGATTTTACATTAGAGGCTATGAGAGACTTCTGGGCGATTTTCAACCTGACTGAAATCGCCCCAAAACGGGCGGGGACATTTGAAGCACAACTTTAGCCTGATTGGACATTAGTGGCAGATCAGACGTCTAGATTAGAACACTGATAACTACTGTTGCCGTGATATAATTGATTAGAAAAAAAATCCCTTCCTTTTCCCGTTTGGCAGTGCGTCGCCCATATCGCCCTAATGAACACACCGCCCCTGGAGGTAAGGCAATAAAAAGGTCATAGTGCAAAATAATTACAATTTAGTGTGTGTGCAAATAGAGATACTGGGTGCAAATGAGCAAAATAAAAAACAATGTAAATAACAATATGGGGATGAGGTAGTTGGGTGGGCTAATTACAGATGGGCTGTGTACAGGTGCAGTGATCGGTAAGCTGCTCTGACAACTGATGCTTAAATGTAGTGAGGGAGATAAGAGTCTCCAGCTTCAGAGATTTTTGCAGTTCGTCCCAGTCATTTGCAGCAGAGAACTGGAAGGAATGGCGGCCAAAGGAGGTGTTGGCTTTAGGGATGACCAGTGAGACATACCTGCTGGAACACATACTACAGGTGGGTGTTGCTATGGTGACCAATGATCTAAGCTAAGTCAGGGATTTGCCTAGAAGTGATTTATAGATGGCCTGGAGCCAGTGGGTTTGGCGACGAATATGTAGTGAGGGCCAGCCAACGAGAGCGTACAGGTCACAATGATGGGTAGTATATGGGGCTTTGGTGACAAAACGGATGGCACTGTGATATGCTTAATGTGAGTCTGGAAGTAAAGTTTACGGTCTAACCAGACACCTAGGTATTTGTAGTTGTCCACATATTCTAAGTCAAAATATTCTATATGGGGCTTTGGTGACAAAACAGATGGCACTGTGATAGACTACATCCAATTTGCTGAGTAGAGTGTTGGAAGCTATTTTGTAAATGACATCGCCGAAGTCAAGGATTGGTAGGACAGTCAGTTTTACGAGGGCATGTTTAGCAGCATGAGTGAGGAGGCTTTGTTGCGAAATAGGAAGCCGATTCTAGATTTAACTTTGGATTGGAGATGCTTAATGTGAGTCTGGAAGGAGAGTTTACGGTTTAACCAGACACCTAGGTATTTGTAGTTGTCCACATATTCTAAGTCAGACCCACCGAGAGTAGTGATTCTAGTCGAGCGAGCGGGTGCAAGCAGCATTCGATTGAAGAGCATGCATTTAATTTTACTAGCGTTTAAGAGCAGTTGGAGGCCACGAAAGGAGTGTTGTATGGCATTGAAGCTCATTTGGAGGTTTGTTAACACAGTGTCCAATGAAGGGCCAGATGTATACAAAATGGTGTTGTCTGCGTAGAGGTGGATCTGAGAGTCACCAGCAGCAAGAGCGACATCATTGATATACACAGAGAAACCAAGGCTATTTAGTCTGCCAATAAGAATGCGGTGATTGACAGAGTCAAAAGCCTTGGCCAGGTTGATGAACACGGCTGCACAGTGCTGTCTTTTATCGATCGCAGTTATTGTATCGTTTAGGACCTTGAGCGTGGCTGAGGTGCACCCATGACCAGCTCGGAAACCAGATTGCATAGCGGAGAAGGTACGGTGGGATTCGAAATGCTCGGTGATCTGTTAGTTAACTTGGCTTTCAAATACTTTCGAAAGGCAGTGCTGGATGGAAATAGGTCTGTAACAGTTTGGATCTAGAGTGTCACCCCCTTTGAAGAGGGGGATGACCGCGGCAGCTTTCCAATTTCTGGGGATCTCAAAGAGAGGTTGAACAGACTAGTAATATGGGTTGCGACAATTTCGGCGGCTAGTTTTAGAAAGAAAGGGTCCAGATTGTCAAGCCCAGCTGATTTGTAGGGGTCCAGATTTTGCAGCTCTTTCAGGACATCAGCTATCTGAATTTGGGTGAAGGAGAAGCGGTGGGGGGGGGGGGGGGGGGGGCATGGGGCAAGTTGGTGGCCGGGGTAGGGGTAGCCAGGTGGAAAGCATGGCCAGCCATAGCAAAACGCTTCTTGAAATTCTCGATTATCGTAGATTTCGTAGATTCTCGATTATCGGTGGTGACAGTGTTTCCTAGCCTCAGTGCAGTGGGTAGCTGGGAGGAGGTGCTCTTATTCTCCATGGACTTTACAGTGTCCCAAAACTTTTTTGAGTTAGTGCTACAGGATGCAAATTTCTGTTTGAAAAAGCTAGCCTTTGCTTTCCTAACTGATTGTGTATATTGGTTCCTGACTTCCCTGAAAAGTTGCATATCGCGGGGGCTGTTCGATACTAATGCAGTACGCCACAGGATGTTTTTGTGCTGGTCAAGAGCAGTCAAGTCTGGGGTGAACCAGGGGCTATATCTGTTCTTAGTTCTGAATTTTTTGAATGGGGCATGCTTATTTAAGATGGAGAGGAAAGCACTTTTGAAGAACAACCAGGCATCCTCTACTGACATCATGAGGTCAATATCCATCCAGGATACCTGGGCCAGGTCAATTAGAAAGGCCTGCTCGCTGAAGTGTTTTAGGGAGCGTTTGACAGTGATGAGGGGTGGTCGTTTGACCACGTACCCATTACGGACGCAGGCAATGAGGCAGTGATCGCTGAGATCCTGGTTGAAGACAGCGGAGGTGTATTTAGAGGGTATGTTAGTCAGGATGATATTCATGAGGGTACCCATGTTTACAGATTTAGGGTTGTACCGGGTAGGTTCCTTGATAATTTGTGTGAGATTGAGGGCATCTAGTTTAGATTGTAGGATGGCCGGGATGTTAAGCATATCCCAGTTTAGGTCACCAAGCAGTACGAACTCTGAGGATAGATGGGGGCAAGCAATTCACATAGGGTGTCCAGGGCACAACTGGGGGCTGAGGGGGGTCTGTAGCAAGTGGCAACAGTGAGAGACTTATTTCTAGAAAGGTGGATTTTTAGAAGTAGAAGCTCAAACTGTTTGGGCACAGACCTGGATAGTATGATAGAGCTCTGCAGGCTATCTCTACAGTATATTACAACTCCGCCCCCTTTGGCAGTTCTATCTAGTAGGAAAATGTTGTAGTTCAGAATGGACATTTCTGAATTTTTTGTGGCCTTCCTAAGCCAAGATTCAGACACTGCTAGAACATCAAGGTTGGCAGAGTGTGCTAACGCAGTGAATAACTCAAAATTGGGGAGGAGACGTCTGATGTTAACATGCAAGAAACCAAGGCTTTTATGGTTACAGAAGTCAACAAATGATAGCGCCTGGGGGGTAGGAGTGATGCTGGGGGCTACAGGGCCTGGGTTAACCTCTACATCACCAGAGGAACAGAGGAGGACTAGAATAAGGATACGGCTAAAGGCTTTAAGAACTGGTCTTCTAGTGCGTTGGGTACATAGAATAAAGGGGGCAGGTTTCCGGGCGTTGAAGAAAAGATTCAGGGCATTATGTACAGACAAGGATATGGAAGGATATGAGTACAGTGGAGGTAAACCTAAGCGTTGGGTAACAATGAAAGAGATAGCATCACTGGAGGCACCGATTGAGTCGGTCTCCGCTTGTATGGGGGGTGGGACAAAGGAGCTCTCTGAGGCTGGTTGAGCTGAACTCTGGGCTCTACAGTGAAATGGTATAATAAGAACTAACCCAAACAGCAATAGGCTAGGCATATTGACATGGGAGAGAGGCATAATGCAATCACAGGTGTTATTCGATTAGAGCTGCTCAACTGGTTTCCTGTTGGGTGGTTAGAGTTAAACCTGGCTGGTTTCCTGTTGGTCGGTTAGAGTCAGAGCTGGTTACCTGTTGGTTGGACAGAATTAAAAGCTGGCTGATTGGTGGATAGAGTCAGCTGGATTTTGAACTGGTTTCTTTGTGAGTTAGAGCTGTTTTCCTGTTTATTTTGTATATTTTCTTAGGGGTTAGGGTTAGGGTTAGGGTTGGGGGGGGTTAGGGTTAGGTTGGGGGGGGGGGGGGGGGTAGATAGATCAGCTTTAATATTGCAGATAGATTGTAACTTCCATCAATGTAATTGTCTGCATCACTTCCAATCCCCCATGTTTTTTTTCTCTCGCAAATATATATATATACATAACAATAATATGCCATTTAGCAGATGCTTTTATCCAAAGTGACTTACAGTCATGTGTGCATACTTTTTTGTGTATGGGTGGTCCCGGGGATCGAACCCACTACCCTTGGCGTTACAAGCGACGTGCTCTACCAGCTGAGCTACAGAGGACCACATATATATAAATACATATATATACATATATATAAATACATATACATACATATATATACATATCCTTTAAAAATATATATTTCCCTTTATTACTTTCCAACCCCACCACCCCTTCCATAATTGGAGTAAACTAGTGAACAACAATGCTTAGGCCTCTACTTACAGCTTATACATACTGAACTTCCTCTACCCTCAACCTCTCCGATAATTTTCATGATGTCCATCCGGTTTGCTTCTATATGCCATATCTCTCCAACTGTGCTCCTTCACAAAAGCTCTCAACCTATAACCTATATACTCATTATGGACACAGCATGCCCTACATTAGTTATCTTGCTGTTATTAGTTGTTGTTAGTTGTTATTAGTCCCATCCTTCAGCTCCATTCAACACCTCCCATCTATCTCTTAACACCATCCATATTAGATTTCTTTTTGCCATGTGTTAGAGCCGATTTGGGCATATTTTGTATAAAAGACTGAACATACTGAGCTCCATGTACATTTGTGTAAATATATTAAATATTAATGTATATGATGAAATATTAGGTACGTACCTTTATGATTTATTTACCGGATTGAGATATATTCATTTGTTATTAGTGTAACTTAGTTTTTTGGCCCCCCCTCTTGCCCATTCATTGTACTGTGTTAATTGTGTTAGTATAAAGGCAGGAAGTTGGGCCTTCGGGGGGAGGAGTCCTTGCTAGATGCGGGAGCGGTATAGTTTTTTGACCATATAGACATACAGAAATACAGACAGACAGGTCATATGATATTATGTATTTGCATTTCAAGTAATCTCTGCTTTAAGTTGATTGGAGAATACCTTTTTGTTAGATAAGAAGAATAAACATTTTTGTTGCACTACAACCCTGGATCTCATTGAATGTTTGGCCGTTTGGAAACGTTGAGTGTGGACTGTATGCGTCCGAAACAACCCCGCTTCAGGCTAGGGCAGTGGCTATGGTAAAGAGGAAAGGAAGCCACTACACCATGTATTTCTCAACTGTACTGTGATGTTTCACAAAAGTTCTGAACCCTTCTTTTTACATTGTTTCTACAGATTGTAAATTGAAAATAAACATTTTTGCTAAAAGTATTATTATATTATTGATCGATTGCCTATGACTTTTCAGATCACCCAGTAGTGCTATCTGCAGGGTTAGCTCCAAGTAAAGTTGAGGACCTGTGAGGCACCTGTTTCTCAAACTAGACACTCTAATGTATTTGTCCTCTTGCTCAGTTGTGCACCGGGGCCTCCCACTCCTCTTTCTATTCTGGTTAGAGCCCGTTTGCGCTGTTCTGTGAAGGGAGTAGTACACAGCGTTGTACGAGATCTTCAGTTTCTCAGAACAAGAATAGACTGACGAGTTTCAGAAGAAAGTTATTTGTTTATGGCCATTTTGAGCCTGTAATCGAACCCACAATTGCTGATGCTCCAGATACTCAACTAGTCTCAAGAAGGCCAGTTTTATTGCTTCTTTAATCAGCACAACAGTTTTCAGCTGTGCTAACATAATTGCAATAGGGTTTTCAATTAGCCTTTTAAAATTATAAACTTTGATTAGCAAACACAATGTGCCATTGGAACACAGGACTGATGGTTGCTGATAATGGGCCTCTGTACGCCTATGTAGATATTCCATTAAAAATCGCAGTTTCCAGCTACAATAGCCATTCCCAACATTAACAATGTCTACACTGTATTTCTGATCAATTTGATGTTATTTTAATGGAGGAAAAAACAAACATTTTATTTCGAAAGCAAGGAAATGTCTTGCCCATGCTTCAATTTGCATGCTCGACACAAGGTAGTATGCATTTTGGGAAACACCCAGGGTCACCCTTTTCCCAAGATGCAATTTCCAATTGGCCTAATGGTAAATACATTGGTTTCTCCACTTGGCCTAATGGTAAAGATGTGTTTCTATGCATGAGAGAGCAGGATTTCGGTCCCAACTGAGACACAGGGATGGATAACAAAAACAACAGTTCAGATATTGGCTGTCCTTCAACTGTTTGTGTGTGTGTGTGTGTGTCACCCTGACAGAGGCGTGGAACGGCACGGAGCGTATGCGTGTTGCCACGGCGATGGGTGAGTCATCATCTGTCCAATCTGAGAAGCTTCGCTCTTTGGCTCGCTCGCTCTCTGAGATGGGATTGGATAACGGAAATCCCCCGGGCAGCGCGAAGCAGCCTACCACGGTACGACCTTTAACCCCTGACCTTTAACCTCTAGTCCCTGACCTCTAACATCTAACCCCTGATCTCTAACCCTTGACCTCTGACATGTATCTTCTGTTAGGAAAGATTCCATTGATGTTTTACTAAATGCTAGCCATCTGTTTTTTCTGAAGATGTTACTAACCGTTACTTGTTTCCTCTGTCCTTGTTTCCTCATCTCCCTCTCAAAGCTAATTAGAAGTGGAGGTTTATTGGAGAGTCCTTGTATCCTCTCCTCAAATGCGCATCGAGAGGGAGGAATTGGAGGAAACCAGGACAGAGGATACAAGGATTTGACGGCTGATAACTTTTTCAGACACAGCCTTAGTCATAGTCTGTACAGTTATCATTCAGCTATTATTGAAACAGGTGTACTGTTATCTTTTATCTTTTAGGTTCTGTTCTAGTGTGGTCCCAGATCTGGTTCTACTGTCTAGTCTGGTCCCAGACCTGGTTCTACTCTCTAGTGTGGTCCCAGATCTGGTTCTACTGTCTAGTCTGGTCCCAGATCTGGTTCTACTGTCTAGTCTGGTTCCAGATCTGGTTCTACTGTCTAGTGTGGTCCAAGATCTGGTTCTACTCTCTAGTGTGGTCCCAGATCTGATTCTACTGTCTAGTCTGGTCCCAGATCTGGTTCTACTGTCTAGTCTGGTCCCAGATCTGGTTCTACTCTCTAGTCTGGTCCCAGATCTGGTTCTACTGTCTAGTCTGGTCCCAGATCTGGTTCTACTCTCTAGTGTGGTCCCAGATCTGGTTCTACTGTCTAGTCTGGTCCCAGATCTGGTTCTACTCTCTAGTGTGGTCCCAGATCTGGTTCTACTGTCTAGTCTGGTCCCAGATCTCGTTCTACTCTCTAGTCTGGTCCCAGATCTGGTTCTACTCTCTAGTCTGGTCCCAGATCTGGTTCTACTGTCTAGTCTGGTCCCAGATCTGGTTCTACTCTATAGTCTGGTCCCAGATCTGGTTCTACTGTCTAGTCTGGTCCCAGATCTGGTTCTACTGTGAAGTCTGGTCCCAGATCTGGTTCTACTGTCTAGTCTGGTCCCAGATCTGGTTCTACTGTCTAGTGTGGTCCCAGATCTGGTTCTACTGTCTAGTCTGGTCCCAGATCTGGTTCTACTGTCTAGTCTGGTCCCAGATCTGGTTCTACTCTCTAGTGTGGTCCCAGATCTGGTTCTACTGTCTAGTCTGGTCCCAGATCTGGTTCTACTGTCTAGTCTGGTCCCAGATCTCGTTCTACTGTCTAGTGTGGTCCCAGATCTGGTTCTACTGTCTAGTGTGGTCCCAGATCTGGTTCTACTCTCTAGTGTGGTCCCAGATCTGGTTCTACTGTCTAGTCTGGTCCCAGATCTGGTTCTACTGTCTAGTCTGGTCCCAGATCTGGTTCTACTCTCTAGTCTGTTCCCAGATCTGGTTCTACTCTCTAGTGTGGTCCCAGATCTGGTTCTACTGTCTAGTCTGGTCCCTGATCTGGTTCTACTCTCTAGTGTGGTCCCAGATCTGGTTCTACTGTCTAGTCTGGTCCCAGATCTGGTTCTAATGTCTAGTCTGGTCCCAGATCTGGTTCTACTGTCTAGTGTGGTCCCAGATCTGGTTCTACTCTCTAGTTTTGTCCCAGATCTGGTTCTACTCTCTAGTCTGGTCTCAGATCTGGTTCTACTCTCTAGTCTGGTCTCAGATCTGGTTCTGCTCTCTTGACAACTCGTTATGTAATTGCCATACCAAACATGTTTGGAGTGACATTAGTGACAAGGAGTTGGCAAGAGCGCAGAACCAGATCTGGGAACAGGCTACCAGCACTCTGTCTTGCCACCCAAACACTGCCCTCTCACCCCTAACCCTAACCCTAGCCCAAGAAAACCTCATTTGGTTGTGTGTGTGCAGGAGCCGTCCATAGAGCTTGGTAAAGGGACGTTCTTTGCAGACGGCCAGAGGAAGGTGGACTATATTCTGTGCTATCACTATAAAAAGAGGAGGATCTCCCAGCATCGCCTCTCCCTCACCTCTCAAGCCTCCAATGGGAGCCTTCCACTGCCCAGTGCGCTGAGACGTGATTCGCAGCCTGAGCTGGAGGTGGGGCTGCAAGAGGGGGAGGAGTCTCACCTGAGTGAGGAAGAGAAAGCTATGATGAGGGAGGAGTTTGAGTCTGGGCTGTTGGAGCAGGGTCTGCAGCTGGAGAGAGACAAGGAGGTAATATATAATAATCTAACTCTGGACAAGGAGGTAATATATAATATATATATAATAATCTAACTCTGGACAAGGGTTTAGGGATGTGTGTGTTAAGCTATCTCTCCAATGCTCCTTTTTAAAAATGAAAACATCTATTCATTGATTTTCTGGTAAATGGTTAGTACAGTTTAACACAATTTAAAAGTACAATGAAATCCCAGAGGATAACACATTGTTAGCTAAAAGCAATGCCTTGTTTAGGTAGCTAGCTGATTGTTAGCTTCTAGTATTCACTTCCAGAGACACTTGAAACCCCACCTCTTTAAGGAATACCTGGGATAGGATAAAGTAATCCTTCTACCCCCCTTACCCCACCCCCAAAAACAATAAAAAATAAAAAATACATATTGTAAAGTGGTTATCCCACTGGCTATAAGGTGAATGCACCAATTTGTAAGTCGCTCTGGATAAGAGCGTCTGCTAAATGACGTAAATGTAAATGTAGTATTGCTAATTGTTTCGGTAGCTAACTGATTGCTAGATACTCATTTATTTTGGCTAACAGACACTAGTAATGCTAACTGTTTAGGAAGCTAGCTGATTGTTAGCTATTAGCATGCTAACCAATGTCTCCATCCTCATAACTAGCAAGATATGTGAATGAGGCTTTGTTTTGAATTACGCAACCATGAGAAGGCTATCTGGTTGCCTAGCTAGCTAGACGTATGATGGTGAGAAGTTACTTTCCATAATTCCATCAGCTACTAGTCAGCTAGGTTGTATCAGCTGCTAGTCAGCTAGGTTGTATCAGTTACTAGTCAGCTAGGTTGTATCAGCTACTAGTCAACTAGGTTGTGTCAGCTACTAGTCAGCTAGGTTGTGTCAGCTACTAGTCAGCTAGGTTGCATCAGCTACTAGTCAGCTAGGTTGTATCAGCTACTAGTCAGCTAGGTTGTGTCAGCTACTAGTCAGCTAGGTTGTGTCAGCTACTAGTTAGCTAGGTTGTATCAGCTACTAGTCAACTAGATTGTATCAGCTACTAGTCAGCTACTTGTCAGCTACTTGTCAGCTACTTGTCAGATACTAGTCAGATACTAGTCAGATACTTGTCAGCTAGGTTTATTGCTGTTTCAGCTAGTTTGTATCTGCTAGTAGTCAGCTACTAGTCAGCTAGGTTGTATCAGCTACTAGTCAGTTAATAGTCAGCTTGGTTGTATCAGCTACTAGTCAGTTACTAGTCAGCTAGGGTGTATCAGCTACTAGTCAGCTAGGTTGTATCAGTTACTAGTCAGCTAGGTTGTATCAGCTACTAGTCAACTAGGTTGTGTCAGCTACTAGTCAGCTAGGTTGTGTCAGCTACTAGTCAGCTAGGTTGCATCAGCTACTAGTCAGCTAGGTTGTATCAGCTACTAGTCAACTAGGTTGTGTCAGCTACTAGTCAGCTAGGTTGTGTCAGCTACTAGTCAGCTAGGTTGCATCAGCTACTAGTCAGCTAGGTTGTATCAGCTACTAGTCAGCTAGGTTGTGTCAGCTACTAGTCAGCTAGGTTGTGTCAGCTACTAGTCAGCTAGGTTGTATCAGCTACTAGTCAGCTAGGTTGTATCAGCTACTAGTCAACTAGGTTGTGTCAGCTAATAGTCAACTAGGTTGTGTCAGCTACTAGTCAGCTAGGTTGCATCAGCTACTAGTCAGCTAGGTTGTATCAGCTACTAGTCAGCTACTTGTCAGCTACTTGTCAGCTAGGTTGTATCAGCTACTAGTCAGCTACTTGTCAGCTACTAGTCAGCTAGATTGTATCAGCTACTAGTCAGCTACTTGTCAGCTACTTGTCAGCTACTTGTCAGATACTAGTCAGATACTAGTCAGATACTTGTCAGCTAGGTTTATTGCTGTTTCAGCTAGTTTGTATCTGCTAGTAGTCAGTTACTAGTCAGCTAGGTTGTATCAGCTACTAGTCAGTTAATAGTCAGCTTGGTTGTATCAGCTACTAGTCAGTTAATAGTCAGCTTGGTTGTATCAGCTACTAGTCAGCTACTAGTCAGCTAGGTTGTATCTGCTACTAGTCAGCTAGTTTGTATCAGCTACTAGTCAGCTAGGTTGTATCAGCTACTAGTCAGCTAGATTGTATCAGCTACTAATCAGCTAGGTTGTATCAGCTACTAGACAGCTAGGTTGTATCAGCTACTAGACAGCTAGGGTGTATCAGCTACTAGTCAGCTAGGTTGTATCAGCTACTAGTCAGCTAGGGTGTGTCAGCTACTAGTCAGCTAGGTTGTATCAGATACTAGTCAGCTAGGTTGTATCAGCTACTAGTCAGCTAGGTTGTATCAGCTACTAGTCAGCTAGGTTGTATCAGCTACTAGTCAGCTAGGTTGTATCAGATACTAGTCAGTTACTAGTCAGCTTGGTTGTATCAGCTACTAGTCAGTTACTAGTCAGCTAGGTTGTATCAGCTACTAGTCAGTTACTAGTCAGCTAGGTTGTATCAGCTACTAGTCAGCTAGATTGTATCATCTACTAGTCAGCTAGGTTGTATCAGCTACTAGTCAGCTAGGTTGTATCAGCTACTAGTCAGCTAGGTTGTATCAGCTACTAGTCAGCTAGGTTGTATCAGCTACTATCAGTACTAGTCAGCTAGGTTGTATCAGCTACTAGTCAGCTAGTACTAGCAGCTAGGTTGTATCAGCTACTAGTCAGCTCAGCTAGGTTGTATCAGCTACTAGTCAGGTTACTAGTCAGCTTTGTATCAGCTACTAGTCAGTTACTAGTCAGCTAGGTTGTATCAGCTACTAGTCAGTTACTAGTCAGCTTGGTTGTATCAGCTACTAGTCAGTTACTAGTCAGCTAGTTGTATCAGCTACTAGTCAGTTACTAGTCAGCTTGGTTGTATCAGCTACTAGTCAGTTACTAGTCAGCTTGTTGTATCAGCTAGTCAGTTTACTAGTCAGCTAGGTTGTATCAGCTACTAGTCAGCTAGTCAGCTTTGTATCAGCTACTAGTCTTAGTCAGCTAGTTGTATCAGCTACTAGTATCAGCTAGGTTGTATCAGCTACTAGTCAGCTAGGTTGTATCAGTTACTAGTCAGTTACTAGTATCAGCTACTAGTCATAGTTACTAGTCAGTTACTAGTCAGCTAGGTTGTATCAGCTACTAGTCAGCTAGGTTGTATCAGCTACTAGTCAGCTAGGTTGTATCTGCTAGGTCAGCTAGGTTGTATATCAGCTACTAGTCAGTTACTAGGTTGCTAGGTACTATCAGCTACTAGTCAGTTACTAGTCAGCTAGGTTGTATCAGCTACTAGTCAGTTACTAGTCAGCTTGGTTGTATCAGCTATTAGTCAGTTACTAGTCAGCTTGGTTGTATCAGCTACTAGTCAGTTACTAGTCAGCTAGGTTGTATCAGCTACTAGTCAGTCAGCTAGGTTGTATCAGCTACTACAGCTCAGCTAGGTTAGTCAGCTAGGTTGTATCAGCTACTAGTCAGTCTAGTCAGCTAGGTTGTATCAGCTACTAGTCAGTACTAGTCAGCTAGGTTGTATCAGCTACTAGTCAGCTACTAGTCAGCTAGGTTGTATCAGCTACTAGTCAGCTTACTAGTCAGCTAGGTTGTATCAGCTACTAGTCAGCTACTAGTCAGCTAGGTTGTATCAGCTACTAGTCAGCTAGGTTGTATCAGCTACTAGTCAGCTAGGTTGTATCAGCTACTAGTCAGCTAGATTGTATCAGCTGCTGTTAAGCTAAGCTGTAACATCTACTAGTCAGTTACTAGTCAGCTAGGTTGTATCAGCTACTAGTCAGCTAGATTGTATCAGCTACTAGTCAGCTAGGTTGTCATCTAGGCTACTAGTCAGCTAGGTTGTAGTCAGATTACTAGTCAGCTAGGTTGTTGCTGTACTAGTCAGCTAGGTTTGTCAGCTAGTTGTATCAGCTACTAGTCAGCTAGGTTGTATCAGCTACTAGTCAGTTACTAGTCAGCTTGGTTGTATCAGCTACTAGTCAGCTAGGTTGTATCAGCTACTAGTCAGCTAGGTTGTATCAGCTACTAGTCAGCTAGGTTTGTGTCAGCTACTAGTCAGCTAGGTTGTATCAGCTACTAGTCAGCTAGGTTGTATCAGCTACTAGTCAGCTAGGTTGTCAGCTACTAGTCAGCTAGGTGTGTGGTCAGCTACTAGTCAGCTAGGTTGTATCAGCTACTAGTCAGCTAGGTGTATCAGCTACTAGTCAGCTAGGTTGTATCAGCTACTAGTCAGCTAGGTTGTATCAGCTACTAGTCAGCTAGGTTGTGTCAGCTACTAGTCAGCTAGGTTGTGTCAGCTACTAGTCAGCTAGGTAGTCAGCTACTAGCTAGGTTGTTTCAGCTACTAGTTTGTATCAGCTACTAGTCTACTAGTCAGCTAGGTTGTATCAGCTACTAGTCAGCTAGGTTTGTATCAGCTAGTCAGCTACTTGTCAGTTACTAGTCAGCTAGGTGTTCAGATACTAGTCATCAGCTACTAGTCAGCTAGGTTGTATTGCTTACAGCTAGTTGTATCAGCTACTAGTCAGCTAGTTGTATATCAGCTACTAGTCAGCTAGGTTGTATCAGCTACTAGTCAGCTAGGTTGTATCAGCTACTAGTCAGCTAGGTTGTATCAGTACTAGTCAGCTAGGTTGTATCAGCTACTAGTCAGCTAGGTTGTATCAGCTACTAGTCAGCTAGGTTGTATCAGCTACTAGTCAGCTAGATTGTATCAGCTACTAGTCAGCTAGGTTGTATCAGCTACTAGTCAGCTAGGTTGTATCAGCTACTAGTCAGCTAGGTTGTATCAGCTACTAGTCAGCTAGGTTGTATCAGCTACTAGTCAGCTAGGTTGTATCAGCTACTAGTCAGTACTAGGTAGTATCAGCTACTAGTCAGCTAGGTTGTAGCTCAGTCAGCTACTAGTCAGCTAGGGTTGTATCAGCTACTAGTCAGCTAGGTTGTATCAGCTAGTCAGCTAGGTTGTATCAGTACTAGTCAGTACTAGTCAGCTAGGTTGTATCAGCTACTAGCAGTTACTAGTCAGCTAGGTTGTATCAGCTACTAGTCAGCTACTAGTATCAGCTACTAGTCAGCTAGGTTGTATCAGCTACTAGTCAGCTAGTTGTATCAGCTACTAGTCAGCTAGGTTGTATCAGCTACTAGTCAGCTAGGTTGTATCAGCTAGTCAGCAGCTAGGTGTATCAGCTACTAGTCAGCTAGGTTTGTATCAGCTACTAGTCAGGTTGTATCAGCTAGGTTGTATCAGCTACTAGTCAGCTAGGTTGTATCAGCTCTAGTCAGCTAGGTTGTATCAGCTACTAGTCAGCTAGGTTGTATCAGCTACTAGTCAGCTAGGTTGTATCAGCTACTAGTCAGTTACTAGTCAGCTTGGTTGTATCAGCTACTAGTCAGTTACTAGTCAGCTAGGTTGTATCAGCTACTAGTCAGTTACTAGTCAGCTAGGTTGTATCAGCTACTAGTCAGCTAGGTTGTATCAGCTACTAGTCAGCTAGGTTGTATCAGTATCAGCTAGGTTGTATCAGCTAGGTAGTCAGTTACTAGTCAGCTAGGTTGTATCAGCTACTAGTCAGTTACTAGTCAGCTTGTTGTCAGCTACTAGTCAGTTACTAGTCAGCTAGGTTGTATCAGCTACTAGTCAGTTAGGTTGTATAGTCAGCTAGGTTTGTATCAGCTACTAGTCAGCTAGGTTGTATCAGCTACTAGTCAGCTAGGTAGTAGCTAGCTACTATCAGCTAGGTTGTCAGCTACTAGTCAGCTAGGTTGTATCAGCTACTAGTCAGTTACTAGTCAGCTTGGTTGTTTCAGCTACTATCAGTTACTAGTCAGCTAGGTTGTATCTAGTCAGTTACTAGCAGTTGTAGTCAGGCACAGCACTAGTCAGCTAGGTTGTATCAGCTACTAGTCAGTTACTAGTCAGCTTGGTTGTATCAGCTACTATCAGTACTAGTCAGCTAGGTTGTATCAGTCAGTACTAGTCAGCTAGGTTGTATCAGCTACTAGTCAGCTAGGTTGTACTACTAGTCAGTTACTAGTCAGCTTGGTTGTATCAGCTACTAGTCAGTTACTAGTCAGCTAGGTGTATCAGCAATTGTATCAGTACTAGTCAGTTACTAGTCAGCTTGGTTGTATCAGCTACTAGTCAGTCAGCTAGGTTGTATCAGCTACTAGTCAGCTAGGTTGTCAGCTAGGTTGTATCAGCTACTCAGTCAGCTAGTCAGTTGTATCAGCTACTAGTCAGCAGTTGTATAGCTGCTACTAGGCAGTTTGTATAGTCAGTCTAGGTTGTATCAGCTACTAGTCAGCTAGATTGTATCAGCTACTAGTCAGTTACTAGTCAGCTTGGGTGTATCAGCTACTAGTCAGTTATTAGTCACCTATTTTGTATCAGCTAAGTCAGCTAGGTTGTATCAGCTACTAGTCAGTTAATAGTCAGCTAGTTTGTATCTGCTAGTAGTCAGCTACTAGTCAGCTAGGTTGTATCAGCTCCTAGTCAGTTAATAGTCAGCTTGTATCAGCTACTCCTAGTCAGCTAGTGGTGTATCAGCTACTGCATCGCAGTGCTAACTATGTCAGCTAGGTTCGTATCTAGCTACTAGTCAGCTAGCCGTTGTATCAGCTACTAGTGGCCCAGCTAGGGTTGTATCAGCTACTATGGCCGCTAGGGATGTAGCTCAGTTGATAGTCAGCTAGTTGCAACGCCAGGGTTGTGGGTTACTAGTCAGGGGGTTGTATCAAAAAAAATACTAATCACTAACTGTAAGTCAGCTAAAGTGGCTAAAATGTCAGCTAGGTTGTATAGGTTGTCAGTTACTAGGTTGTATCAGCTAGTCAGCGTTGTTGCTACTATCAGCTACTCAGTCAGCAGCTAGGTATAGCTACTAGTCAGCTAGGTTCAGCTACTAGTCAGCTACTAGTCAGCTAGGTTGTATCAGCTACTAGCTAGGTTGAAATCAGCTACTCGTCTACTTGTCAGCTAGGTTGTATCAGTTACTAGTCAGGTAGGTTGGTTGTATCAGCTACTAGTCAGCTAGGTTGTATCAGTTACTAGTCAGCTAGGTTGTATCAGCTACTAGTCAGTTACTACTAGTCAGCTAGGTTGTATCAGCTACTAGTCAGGTTGAGCTACTAGTCAGCTAGGTTGTATCAGCTACTAGTCAGCTAGGTTGTATCAGCTACTAGTCAGCTAGGTTGTATCAGCTACTAGTCAGCTAGGTTGTATCAGCTACTAGTCAGCTAGGTTGAATCAGCTACTAGTCAGCTAGGTTGCATCAGCTACTAGTCAGCTACTTGTCAGCTAGGTTGTATCAGCTACTAGTCAGCTAGGTTGAATCAGCTACTCGTCAGCTACTTGTCAGCTAGGTTGAATCAGCTACTAGTCAGGTAGGTTGTATCAGCTACTAGTCAGCTACTAGTCAGCTAGGTTGTATCAGTTACTAGTCAGCTAGGTTGTATCAGCTACTAGTCAGTTACTAGTCAGCTAGGTTGTATCAGCTACTTGTCAGCTAGGTTGTATCAGCTACTAGTCAGCTAGGTTGTATCAGCTACTAGTCAGCTAGGTTGTATCAGCTACTAGTCAGCTAGGTTGTATCAGCTACTAGTCAGCTAGGTTGTATCAGCTACTAGTCAGCTAGGTTGTATCAGCTACTAGTCAGCTAGGTTGTATCATCTACTAGTCAGCTAGGTTGTATCAGCTACTAGTCAGTTAGATTGTATCTGCTAGTAGTCAGCTAGGTTGTATCAGCTACTAGTCATCTGGGTTGTATCAACTACTAGTCAGCTAAGTTGTATCAGCTTGTAGTCAGCTAGTTTGTATCTGCTAGTAGTCAGCTACTAGTCAGCTAGGGTGTATCAACTACTAGTCAGCTAGGTTGTATCAGCTAATAATCAGCTAGTTTGTATCAGTTACTAGTCAGCTAGGGTGTATCAGCTAATAATCAGCTAGTTTGTATCAGCTACTAGTCAGCTAGGTTGTATCAGCTACTAGTCAGCTAGGTTGTATCGGCTACTAGTCAGCTAGGTTGTATCAGCTACTAGTCAGCTAGGTTGTATCAGCTACTAGTCAGCTAGGTTGTATCAGCTACTAGTCAGCTAGGTTGAATCAGCTACTAGTCAGCTAGGTTGTATCAGCTACTAGTCAGCTAGGTTGAATCAGCTACTAGTCAGCTAGGTTGTATCAGCTACTAGTCAGCTAGGGTGTATCAGCTACTAGACAGCTAGGGTGTATCAGCTACTAGACAGCTAGGTTGTATCAGCTACTAGTCAGCTAGGTTGATTCAGCTACTAGTCACTTAGGTTGTATCAGCTACTGGTCAGTTAAGTTGTATCAGCTACTAGTCAGGTACTAGTCAGCTACTTGTCAGGTATGTTGTATCAGCTACTAGTCAGCTCTGTTGTGTCATCCACTAGTCAGGTAGGTTGTATCAGCTACTGGTTAGATACAACCTAGCAGAGTAGTAGCTGACCAGTATTTAACCAGTAGCTTATACAACCTTCCTGACTAGTGGATGAAACAACAAAGCTGACAAATAGCTGACTAGTAGCTGAAACAAACTAGATGAGTAATAGCTGACTAGTAGCTGAAACAAACTAGATGAGTAATAGCTGACTGGTAGCTGATACAACCTAGCAGAGTAGTAGCTAACCAGTATCTAACCAGTAGCTTATAACCCTAACCCTAACCAGTATCAACTACCAGTCAGCTAATACTCAGCTAGGTTCTATCAGCTAGGATGTTTTCAGCTATTAGTCAGCTACTAGTCAGCTAGGTTTTATCAGGCAGTCAGGGTCTACAACTATTAGAAGAGGGCCAGTCGGGGTCTACAGAGGACCAGTCAGGGTCTACAGAGGGCCAGTCAGGGTCTATAACTATTAGAAGAGGACCAGTCAGGATCTACAACTATTAGAAGAGGGCCAGTCAGGGTCTATAACTATTAGAAGAGGGCCAGTCAGGGTCTACAACTATTAGAAGAGGGCCAGTCAGGGTCTATAACTATTAGAAGAGGGCCAGTCAGGATCTACAACTATTAGAAGAGGACCAGTCAGGATCTACAGAGGGCCAGTCAGGATCTACAACTATTAGAAGAGGGCCAGTCAGGGTCTACAACTATTAGAAGAGGGCCAGTCAGGATCTACAACTATTGAAGAGGACCAGTCAGGATCTACAGAGGGCCAGTCAGGGTCTACAGAGGGCCAGTCAGGATCTACAACTATTAGAAGAGGACCAGTCAGGATATACAACTATTAGAAGATGGCCAGTCAGGATCTACAACTATGAGAAGAGGGCCCGTCAGGGTCTACAGAGGGCCAGTCAGGGTCTACAACTATTAGAAGAGGGCCAGTCAGGATCTACAACTATTAGAAGAGGGCCAGTCAGGATCTACAACTATTAGAAGAGGACCAGTCAGGATCTACAGAGGGCCAGTCAGGGTCTACAGAGGGCCAGTCAGGATCTACAACTATTAGAAGAGGACCAGTCAGGATATACAACTATTAGAAGAGGGCCTGTCAGGGTCTACAGAGGGCCAGTCAGGGTCTACAACTATTAGAAGAGGGTCAGTCAGGATCTACAACTATTAGAAGAGGGCCAGTCAGGATCTACAACTATGAGAAGAGGGCCCGTCAGGGTCTACAGAGGGCCAGTCAGGGTCTACAACTATTAGAAGAGGGCCAGTCAGGATCTACAACTATTAGAAGAGGGCCAGTCAGGGTCTAGAGAGGGCCAGTCAGGGTCTACAACTTTTAGAAGGGGGCCAGTCAGGGTCTATATCTATTAGAATAGGACCAGTCAGGGTCTACAGAGGACCAGTCAGGGTCTACAACTTTTTAGAAGGGGGCCAGTCAGGGTCTACAGAGGGCCAGTCAGGGTCTATATCTATTAGAAGAGGACCAGTCAGGGTCTATAACTATTAGAAGAGGACCAGTCAGGATCTACAACTATTAGAAGAGGGCCAGTCAGGATCTACAACTATTAGAAGAGGGCCAGTCAGGGTCTATATCTATTAGAAGAGGACCAGTCAGGGTCTAAAACTATTAGAAGGGGGCCAGTCAGGGTCTACAGAGGGCCAGTCAGGGTCTACACAGGGCCAGTCGGGGTCTACAGAGGACCAGTCAGGGTCTACAGAGGGCCAGTCAGGGTCTATAACTATTAGAAGAGGACCAGTCAGGATCTACAACTATTAGAAGAGGGCCAGTCAGGGTCTATAACTATTAGAAGAGGGCTAGTCAGGGTCTACAACTATTAGAAGAGGGCCAGTCACGGTCTATAACTATTAGAAGAGGGCCAGTCAGGGTCTAAAACTATTAGAAGAGGACCAGTTAGGATCTACAACTATTAGAAGAGGACCAGTCAGGATCTACAGAGGGCCAGTCAGGATCTACAACTATTAGAAGAGGGCCAGTCAGGGTCTACAACTATTAGAAGATGGCCAGTCAGGATCTACAACTATGAGAAGCAGGGCCCGTCAGGGTCTACAGAGGGCCAGTCAGGGTCTACAACTATTAGAAGAGGGCCAGTCAGGATCTACAACTATTAGAAGAGGGCCAGTCAGGGTCTAGAGACGGCCAGTCAGGGTCTAGAGAGGACCAGTCAGGGTCTACAGAGGGCCAGTCAGGGTCTATATCTATTAGAAGAGGACCAGTCAGGGTCTACAGAGGACCAGTCAGGGTCTACAACTTTTAGAAGGGGGCCAGTCAGGGTCTACATGGGGCCAGTCAGGGTCTAGAGAGGGCCAGTCAGGGTCTACAGAGGGCCAGTCAGGGTCTAGAGAGGGCCAGTCAGGGTCTAGAGAGGACCAGTCAGGGTCTACAGAGGGCCAGTCAGGGTCTATATCTATTAGAAGAGGACCAGTCAGGGTCTACAGAGGACCAGTCAGGGTCTACAACTTTTAGAAGGGGGCCAGTCAGGGTCTACAGAGGGCCAGTCAGGGTCTATATCTATTAGAAGAGGACCAGTCAGGGTCTATAACTATTAGAAGAGGACCAGTCAGGGTCTATAACTATTAGAAGAGGACCAGTCAGGATCTACAACTATTAGAAGAGGGCCAGTCAGGATCTACAACTATTAGAAGAGGGCCAGTCAGGGTCTATATCTATTAGAAGAGGACCAGTCAGGGTCTAAAACTATTAGAAGGGGGCCAGTCAGGGTCTACAGAGGGCCAGTCAGGGTCTACAGAGGGCCAGTCAGGGTCTACAGAGGACCAGTCAGGGTCTACAGAGGGCCAGTCAGGGTCTATATCTATTATAAGAGGGCCAGTCAGGTCAGTCTACACTATAGACAGCAGCAGGTCAGGGTCTACACTATTAGACAGCAGCAGGTCAGGGTCTACAGATAGACAGCCAGCAGGTCAGTCTACACTATTAGAAGGGGGCCAGTCAGGGTCACTACAGACAGCAGCAGGTCAGGGTCTACACTATTAGAAGAGCAGCAGGTCAGGGTCTACAACTATAGAAGAGCAGCAGGTCAGGGCTACACTATAGACAGCACAGGTCAGTCTACACTATAGACAGCAGCAGGTCAGTCTACACATAGCCAGCAGCAGGTCTCTACAACTATAGACAGGGACAGTCAGGGTCTACACTATAGACAGAAGCAGGACAGTCTACACTATAGACAGCAGCCAGTCAGGATCTACAACTATAGACAGCAGCAGGTCAGTCTACAACTATTAGACAGCAGCAGGTCAGTCTCTACACACTATAGACAGCAGCAGGGTCAGTACAACTATATAGACAGCAGCAGGTCAGGATCTACACTATAGAGAAGAGGGCAGTCAGGGTCTACACTATAGACAGCAGCAGGTCAGGGTCTACACTATAGACAGCAGCAGGTCAGTCTACACTATTAGAGGCAGGATCAGTCAGGGTGTACAGAGGACAGTCAGGGTCAGTCACACTATAGACAGGGCCAGTCAGGATCTACACTATTAGACAGCAGCAGTCAGGGTCTACAGACAGCAGCAGGTCAGTCTATAACTATAGACAGCAGCAGGTCAGGTCTACACTATAGACAGCAGCAGGTCAGTCTACACTATTAGAAGAGGGCAGGTCAGGATCTACAACTATAGAAGAGCAGCCAGTCAGTCTACACTATAGACCAGTCAGGATCTAGTCTACACTATAGAGAGGCCAGCAGGTCAGTCTACACTATAGACAGGGCCAGGTCAGGGTCTACAACTATAGAAGACAGCAGCAGGTCAGTCTACAACTATAGAAGAGGGCCAGTCAGGGTCTACACTATAGAAGAGCAGCAGGTCAGGGTCTACACTATAGACAGCAGCAGGGTCAGTCTACACTATAGAGAGGAGGGCCAGTCAGTCTACACTATAGACAGCAGCAGTCAGGGTCTACAACTATAGAAGAGCAGCAGGTCAGGGTCTACACTATAGACAGCAGCAGGTCAGGGTCTACACTATAGAGGAGGGCCAGTCAGGTCATCTAAAACTATAGACAGCAGCAGGTCAGTCTACACTATACACAGGGCCAGTCAGGGTCTACAGAGGGACAGCAGTCAGGTCAGTCTACACTATAGACAGCAGCAGGTCAGTCTACACTATAGACAGCAGCAGGTCAGGGTCTACAACTATAGACAGCAGACCAGTCAGGGTCTACACTATAGAGGAGGGACAGTCAGGGTCTACACTATTAGAAGAGCAGCAGTCAGGGTCTACACTATTAGACAGCAGCAGGTCAGTCTACACTATAGACAGCAGCAGGTCAGGGTCTACAGAGGGCCAGCAGGTCAGTCTACACTATAGACAGCAGCAGGTCAGTCTACACTATAGACAGCAGCAGGCCAGTCTAGGGTAGACAGCAGGGGTCAGTCTACACTACAGACAGCAGCAGGTCAGGGTCTACACTAGGGACAGCAGGGTCAGTCTACACTATAGACAGCAGCAGGTCTCATATCTATTATAAGAGGACCAGTCCAGTCTACACTATAGACAGCAGCAGGGTCAGTCTACACTATTAGAAGCAGCGCAGGTCAGTCAGGGTCTACAGAGGCCAGTCAGGGTCAGTCTACACTATAAGACAGCAGCAGTCAGGATCTACAACTATTAGAAGAGCAGCCAGTCAGGATCTACAACTATTAGAAGAGCACCAGGTCAGGGTCTACACTATAGACAAGAGGGCCAGTCAGGGTCAATACACTAATAGAAGAGGACCAGTCAGGGTCTACAACTATTAGAAGGGGGCCAGTCAGGGTCTACAGATGGCCAGTCACACTATACAGAGGGCCAGGTCAGGGTCTACAACTATTAGAAGCAGCCAGTCAGGGTCTATAGAGGGCAGCAGTCAGGGTCTACAACTATAGAAGAGGATCAGGTCAGGGTCTACAACTATTAGAAGAGCAGCAGTCAGGGTCTACAACTATAGAAGAGGATCAGTCAGGGTCTACAACTATTAGAAGAGCAGCCAGTCAGGATCTATAACTATTGAAGAGGGCCAGTCATGTCTACAGAGGGCCTGCAAACGCACCGGACCCCCCTTCAAAAAGAGACGTTATGGGAGCTGCCACCTGTCCAAAACCCCGGATAAACCTCAGGTAGTCAATTTGCAAACCCCAAAAACTGCTGCACCTCTTTAACAGTGGTTGGAGTCTGCCAATTACGCACGGCTGACACCCGGTCAACCTCCATCTTCAGCCCCTGACGCAGACAATTGATAACCCAAAAAGGAGATCGACTCCTGGAAAAACAGACATTTCTCTGCCTTGAACATACAGGTCGTGCAGGTCATCAGCACAACTCAACACTCAGCGCACCAGGGCCACATGCTCGACTCGGGTAGACGAGTACACGAGAATGTCATCTATGTACAATGAACCACCCCTGCCCCTGCATGTCCCTGAAGATCTCATCCACGAATGATTGGAAAAACTGAAGGAGCGTTCATCAACCCCGTATGGCATGACAAGTCATACTCGTAATGACCCGAGGTGGTACTAAACGCTGTCTACCATTCATCGCCCTCTCTAATGCGTACAAAGTTGTAAGCGCTCCTGAGATCTAATTTTGTGAAAAAACGCGCAATATACACAGCAAGCAATGATTCCGTCATGGTCGCAATCAGAGGAAGTGGATAACTGTACTTCACCGTGATCTGATTGAGACTACGGTAACCAATGCACGGGCGTAAACCTCCATCCAGCTTCTTCACAAAAAATAAACTCGAGGACGCAGGGTCAGTGGATGGCCGTATGTACAAATGTCTCAGAGATTCAATGTAAGTCTCCATAGCACTCTTCACCTCTTGAGACAGAGGATACACATGGCTCCGTGGGAGCGCAGCTCCTGCCTGAAGGTCTATCGCACAAATCTCACATGCCTATGAGGAGGCAACTGCGTAGCCCTCAACTTACTGAACACAATAGCCAAATCCTCATACTCAGCAGGGGGAATGTGCAATGCGGGCACCTCAGGTTTGGACTCTCCAGACAGGTAGCTCCCACGGAAAACACCTAAACATCGCCCCCCACACTGGGCAGACCACTCCATCAGAGCCCTCTCCTGCCACGAAATAGACGCACTATTATGGATACTCAACCAGGGAATTCCCAGCACCACCGGATACGCAGGAGAGTCGATCAGATATAGCTGGATAATCTCCTCATGACCCCCCTGCGTACACATCCTAAGTGGTGCCGTGACCTCCCTGATCAAGCCCGATCCCAACGGACGGCTATCTAGGGCATGAACGGGGAAAGGGACGTCAACAGGAAGAAGGGGAATCCCTAATTCTAAACAAAATGTTCTATCAACAAAATTCCCAGCCGCGCCTGAATCTACTAGCGCCTTATGCTGGAATGAGGTGCAACTGTGGAAATCGCACAGGTATACAGAAGTGCGCAACAGAGAGCTGACTGGGTAAGTGGGGCGCCTACTTACCTGGAAGGACTCCCCAGTGCGGAGCCTGTCGTCTTCTCCCCTAGAAGACCCTCCCCAGCACAGCAGCCGGTGTGTCCTCCACGGCCACAGTTGGTGCAGAGGACGGCCCCCCTCGTGCTCCGACCCCTCCTCTCTCTAGCGCCAGCACCCCAGAGCTCCATAGGGCTCGGCTCGGAGGTGCTGGAGGATGGAATGGACGGACCCCCCTCGGAACGTCCGCGGGTAGCCAGCAGGGTGTCCAGCCTGATGGACATGTCCACTAACTGATCGAAAGAGAGGCTGGTATCCCTGCAGGCCAGCTCCCGACGGACGTCACTCGTAGACTACAGCGGTAGTGATCGATGAGGGCCCGCTCATTCCACCCTGCATCCGCCGCTAGAGTTCGGAATTCTAAAGTGAACTCCTGGGGTCCTCCTCTCCCCTGCCGGAGGTAGAACAGACGCTCCCCTGCCGCTTTCCCCTCAGACGTGGATGGTCAAACACAGCCCTGAAGCGGCGGGAGAACTCAGAGTAGGTGATGGTGGAGGCGTCTATTCTTCTCCACTCGGCGTTGGCCCATTCCAACTCCTTGCCGGTCAGTCTACAGGAGATGAGGGCGGACGCGCTCTCGTGTCTCCACTATGCGCCGGGTGTACGCTGGCCAGGTATAGTTCAACCTGCAGAAGGAAGCCCTGACAGACCCGGCAGCGGTCCCATCATAGGCCCTCGGGAGCGCAGAGCCGAATTCCCCTGGGTTCACCAGCTTGAATGGGCTGACTACCGATGGTGATGGCACGGGAGGTGGAGTTGTGGGTGTCCCTCTGGTCTCCCAGCAATGAAGGGTGTTAATCACGTCCTGAAGGGCGGGTCCCGATGCGAAGGACTATGACAGTTCTGCTCACGGACCCTATCCTCCAGACACTCAGGTGCTGCTGCGGCTCCTGCTGATTCAGTCCTTATGGTGTGTAATTCTGTCAGCGGGTGCTGTAGGTGGGTGTGGTGCAGGAATCAGGTGCAGGACGCAGAAACTTAGTCCAAGCAGACTTTAGTGAACACTCACTCATAACACGAGCCAAAAAAAAATCGGAGGCGAGACTATACGCACAGCAGGTCAGTTACAAACAAACAGCGCAGGTCATGTGCGATAGAACCCTCCCTAACAGAGGAGGAAAACATAGATGCACAGACAACCAACAGTAGCGCACAAACACGACAGCAAGTACAATCACAGGTCAACACCTGACAAACACAACAGGAACTTATACACTATAGACAGCAGCTAGGTCACGAAAACACTATAGTACAGCATCAGGTCACAAAACACTATAGAACAGCAGGTCATACACTATAGGCAGCAGTACAGGTCGGTCTACGACGATAGCCGAAGCAGCAGGTCAAGGACACTATAGACAGCAGCCGAGGTCGTGACTACACTATTAGACAGCAGCAGGTCAGGATCTACACTATAGACAGCAGCAGGTCAGGATCTACAACTATAGACAGCAGCAGTCAGGGTCTACACTATAGACAGCAGCAGTCAGGGTCTACACTATAGACAGCAGCAGGTCAGTCTACAACTATAGACAGCAGCAGGTCAGGGTCTACACTATAGACAGCAGCAGGTCAGGATCTACACTATAGACAGCAGCAGGTCAGTCTACACTATTAGACAGCAGCAGGTCAGGGTCTACAGTGGACCAGTCAGGACTACAGACAGCAGCAGTCAGTCTACACTATCTACAGCAGCAGGTCAGGATCTACACTATAGACAGCAGCAGGTCAGGGTCTACACTATAGACAGCAGCAGGTCAGTCTACACTATAGACAGCAGCAGGTCAGTCTACACTATAGACAGCAGCAGGTCAGTCTACACTATAGACAGCAGCAGGTCAGTCTACACTATAGACAGCAGCAGGTCAGTCTACACTATAGACAGCAGCAGGTCAGTCTACACTATAGACAGCAGCAGGTCAGTCTACACTAAGAGGACAGCAGCAGGTCAGTCTACCACTATAGACAGCAGCAGGTCAGTCTACACTATAGACAGCAGCAGGTCAGTCTACACTATAGACAGCAGCAGGTCAGTCTACCAGTATAGACAGCAGCAGGTCAGTCTACACTATAGAGGGCCAGTCAGGGTCTACAGAGGGCTATAGACAGCAGCAGGTCAGTCTACACTATAGACAGCAGTCAGGTCAGTCTACACTATAGACAGCAGCAGTCAGGGTCTACACTATAGACAGCAGCAGTCAGGTCTACAACTATAGACAGCAGCAGGTCAGTCTACACTATAGACAGCAGCAGGTCAGTCAGGGTACACTATAGACAGCAGCAGGTCAGGGTCTACACTATAGACAGCAGCAGGTCAGTCAGGGTCTACAGACAGGGCCAGGTCAGTCTACACTATCACTAACTGTAAGTTGCTCTGGATAAGAGTGTCTGCTAAAAGACTAAAATGTAAATGTAATGTGAGCTTTGAAGAAAGCTGTTTTCATTGGATGTTTACTTTAACTCTGTTGGCATATGGACTGAGCCCAGAAAATTTGCCATGGCAACCAAATGATAGCTAAAGCAGACTCGAGCAGACTGGAACTAACCCTAACCCTAACTCCACTATAGTCTGGACAGAAGGCCAGTGTGTGTGTGTGTGTGTGTGTGTGTGTGTGTGTGTGTGTGTGTGTGTGTGTGTGTGTGTGTGTGTGTGTGTGTGTGTCTGTGTGTCTGTGTGTGTGTGTGTGTGTGTGTGTGTGTGTGACTGTGTGTGTGTGTGTGTGTGACTCTGTGTGTGTGTGTGTGACTGTGTGTGTGTGTGAGTGTGTGTGTGTTAAATCTGCTGCTGTTTTATTTGTAGATCAGAGTGTTGACAGATATGAACAGCCAACAACCAGGTTATAGGCCCTTATTAGAGATTGATCCGCTACTGGGAAGTGTGTGTTAATGTGATGGGGATTTTTAGGAGGGGAATGTGAATGTTTTAACAGGATGCTCCACTTAAAATACAACCTAACAAGATGTGTCCTTTTACCCTGTCTGTAGTCTATTGACCATTTACCCTGGCTGTAGTTTATTTGTCCATTTACCCTGGCTGTAGTCTATTGACCATTTACCCTGGCTGTAGTCTATTGACCATTTACCCTGGCTGTAGTTTATTGACCATTTACCCTGGCTGTAGTCTATTGACCATTTACCCTGGCTGTAGTTTATTGACCATTTACCCTGGCTGTAGTTTATTGACCATTTACCCTGGCTGTAGTTTATTGACCATTTACCCTGGCTGTAGTTTATTTATCCTTTTACCCTGGCTGTAGTTTATTTGTCCATTTACCCTGGCTGTAGTTTATTTGTCCTTTTACCCTGGCTGTAGTTTATTTGTCCATTTACCCTGGCTGTAGTTTATTGACCATTTACCCTGGCTGTAGTTTATTTATCCTTTTACCCTGGCTGTAGTTTATTTGTCCTTTTACCCTGGCTGTAGTTTATTTGTCCTTTTACCCTGGCTGTAGTTTATTTATATTTTTTCTGCTTTGTTTTTAGCTTTTCACTCTGTTCAACATCCCTTTAAGACGTGTTGTGTAGAGAATCAAAGATTTATGGGTTGGGATGACTTGTATATCATCCTCTGTTATCTTGTCTTGATCTGCATTACTAGTCTGAGAGTGTTTCAATTGAACCCATTTCTCACGCAACCTAAATGCAGATCCTTGGTTTGTGTGTGTGTGCGTGTGTGCGTGTGTGTGTGTGTGTGTGTGTGTGCGTGTGTGCGTGTGTGCGTGTGTGCGTGTGTGCGTGTGTGCGCGTGTGTGCGTGTGTGCGTGTGTGCGTGTGTGTGTGTGTGTGTGTGTGTGCGTGTGTGCGTGTGTGTAGTCTAAGTCCCAGGGTATAGGATTTATCCGGCTGCATGTTCCCTGGGCGACGCTGAGCAGAGAGGCGGAGCTACAGAAGATCAAAGTGCCCGTCAAAAAGGTATGCCTATTACCACGGCAACACACACAACTGGGAGCTTTTTGAGTAATCTTGTGATTGAGCTGATGTGACCATGTGACATGTGTTGTGTTCTTTAATTGGACAGAGTTATGGGTGTTGTGTTCTAGGCTTGGGCGATATACCGTATACCAGGGTATTTAGAAATACCAAGGGTTTGATTTTCCATACCGTAAGCGGGAGGTGCGTGCTACACCACTGCTTATAACTAAATTATAAGTTAACTATTTGTGTCAAATAAATGATATCCAGCTCAGGGCTCCAGATATGCATCTGGTTTGCTAACTTGCTAGCAAAGTGGCTAGAGAGCGAGATCAAGGATCTTTCTTACAGCTGAGATGATCCCCTCCAGGATCAAGATCCCTGTTGCCTAAATTGTTTTGCCTAAATTGTTTTGTGAGTCCCCCAAAAAATGTGCACCTCTTTTAATACCTTGTAATACTGTATACATCGGTATGGGACAGAAACAGTATGAAAATCTGGATACCGCCCAACCCTATTGTGTTCTCTGATTAGACAGAGTTATGAGTGTTGTGTTCTCTGATTGAACAGAGTTATGAGTTGCGGCAGCCTCAGGGCATCGCGGGGAAAATCGCATTGTTGTATCAAACCTTGATCAAACCCTTCCGACCTGACGTGCCAGAAACACTCAACACACAGTCCCACCAGAACCGGACCAAGACCCTCTCACACCCCTTCTCCAGAGAAAAACTACACCTGTGAGGACACACACAAACACACACACACACACACACACACACACACACACACACACACACACATGCTTACACACACACACACACACACACACACACACACATACAAACACACATGCTCACACACACATACAAACACACATGCTTACACACACACACACACACATTCACTCATGCTTTCTAACCATGTGTGTCATCCTCTGCAGGTTTGAAACCAAGTCTCAGGACATCCTGTTTGACTACGCCGTACGCAGCAGAATAGTGAGTCACACACACCTCAATAACACTTTCTTACTGAGTACGGTTACATGCACACAATCATTTGATTATTGTGGTTAGGGTTAATAGGGTTAATCGTGATTATTGTGGATAGTCAGATAAATATAATTGTTCAAATAAAATGTTTAGGCTACCTGATGGCACTCTGATAAATACAGAAAATCGCAATCAAAATAAACGTTCTACCACAGCGACCATGTTATTTTTGGGAAGCATATTTGATTGCTCAGAAAACCAGGTGTTATAATTGCTGTTTGCTTACTTCGATTTGGACTATTGCTTAATCTGCCTACTGCGATAATCAGTTTAATATGGAATTATCACAGTTCATGTAAACGTACTGACTGACATAACAACAGCTTCAGTAAAGGCATCACCGCCTTCATTTCCTGTTCCTGTGTGTATGTTTGTGTGTGTATGTTTGTGTGTGTATGTTTGTGTGTGTATGTTTGTGTGTGTATGTTTGTGTGTATGTTTGTGTGTGTATGTTTGTGTGTGTGTTTGTGTGTATGTTTGTGTGTGTATGCATGTGCCTAGGTCAAGGAGATATTGACACGCACCGCCTGTACACAGACTTGCCAAGCCACTGGTGAGCACTCTCTCTCTCTGTATGTCTCTCGCTCTCTCTGTATCTCTCTCTCTCTCTCTCTCTCTCTCTCTCTCTCTCTCTCTCTCTCTCTCTCTCTCTCTCTCTCTCTCCCCCTCTCTCTCTCCCCCTCTCCCTCTCTCTCCCTCTCTTTCTCTCCCTATCTCTCCCTCTCTCTAATTCCAATTTAAGGTGCTTTATTGGCATGGGAAACATATGTTTACATTGCCAAAGCAAGTGAAATAGATAATAAACAAAAGTGAAATAAACTATTATTTTTTTTTACAATAAACATTACACTCACAAATTTCCAAAAGAATAAAGACATTTCAAATGTCATTATGTTTATATACAGTGTTGTAATGATGTGCAAATAGTTAAAGTACAAGAGGGAAACTATACAGTACCAGTCAAACGTTTGGACACACGTACTCATTCAAGGGTTTTTCTTTATTTTTACTATTTTATACATTGTAGAATAATAGTGAAGACATTAAAACTATGAAATAACACATATGGAATCATGTAGGAACCAAACAAATGTTAAACAAATCTAAATATATTTTAGATTCTTCAAAGTAGCCACCATTTGCCTTGATGACAGCTTTGCACTCTCTTGGCATTCTCTCAACAAGCTTCACCTGGAATGCTTTTCCAACAGTCTTGAAGGAGTTCCCACATATGCTGAACACTTGTTGGCTGCTTTTCCTTCACTCTGCGGTCCAACTCACCCCAAACCATCTCAATTGGTTGAGGTCGGTTGATTGTGGAGGCCAGGTCATCTGATGCAGCACTCCATCACTCTCCTTTTTGGTCAAATAGCCCTTACATTGCCTGGAGGTTTGTTGGGTCATTGTCCTGTTGAAAAACAAATGATAGTCCCACTAAGCCCAAACCAGATGGGATGGCATATTGCTGCAGAATGCTGTGGTAGCCATGCTGGTTAAGTATGCCTTGAATTCTAAATAAATCACAGACAGTGTCACCAGCAAAGCACCCCCTCACCATCACACCTCCTCCTCCATGCTTTACGGTGGGAACCACATATGCGGAGATCATCCGTTCACCTGCTCTGCGTCTCACCAATACACGGCGGTTGGAACCAAAAATCTCAAATTTTGACTCATCAGACCAAAGGACAGATTTCCACCGGTCTAATGTCCATTGCTCGTGTTTCTTGGCCCAAGCAAGTCTCTTCTTATTATTGGTGTCCTTTAGTAGTGGTTTCTTTGCAGCAATTCGACCATGAAGGCTGATTCACGCAGTCTCTTCTGAACAGTTGATGTTGAGATGTGTCTGTTACTTGAACTCTGTGAAGCATTTATTTGGGCTGCAATTTCTGAGGCTGGAAACTCTAATGAACTTATTCTCTGCAGCAGAGGTAACTCTGGGTCTTCCTTTCCAGTGGCGGTCCTCATGAGAGTAAGTTTCATCATAGCACTTGATGGTTTTTGCGACATTTTCCGGATTGACTTTCTTAAAGTAATGATGGACTGTCGTTTCTCTTTGCTTATTTGAGCTGTTCTTGTTATAATATGGGCTTGATCTTTTACCAAATAGGGCTATCTTCTGTATACAGTGGCTTGCGAAAGAATTCACCCCTCTTGGCATTTTTCCTATTTTGTTTCCTTACAACCTGGAATTAAAATTGATTATTTGGGGGTTTGTATAATTTGATTTACACAACATGCCTACCACTTTGAAGATGCAAAACATTTTTTATTGTGAAACAAACAAGAAATAAGACAAAAAAACAGAACTTGAGTGTGCATAACTATTACAGCTGCAAGTCTCTTGGGGTATGTCTCTTTAAGCTTGGCACATCTAGCCATTGGGATTATTGTCCATTCTTCAAGGCAAAACTGCTCCAGCTCCTTCAAGTTGGATGGGTTCCGCTGGTGTACAGCAATCTTTAAGTCATACCACATATTCTCAATTGGATTGATGTCTGGGCTTTGACTAGGCCATTCCAAGACACTTAAATGTTTCCCTTAAACCACTCAAGTGTTGCTTTAGCAGTATGCTTAGGGTCATTGTCCTGCTGGAAGGTGAACCTCCATCCCAGTCTCAAATCACTGGAAGACTGAAACAGGTTTCCCTCAAGAATTTCCCTGTATTTAGCGCCATCCATAATTCCTTCAATTTTGACCAGTTTCCCAGTCCCTGCCGATGGAAAAACATCCCCACAGCATGATGCTGCCACCAGGTGTCTTTTTTGGACAGGTGTCTTTTATACAGGTAACGAGTTCAAACAGGTGCAGTTAATACAGGTAATGAGTGGAGAACAGGAGGGCTTCTTAAAGAAAAACTAACAGGTCTGTGAGAGCCGGAATTCTTACTGGTTGGTAGGTGATCAAATACTTATGTCATGCAATAAAATGCAAATTAATTACTTAAAAATCATACAATGTGATTTTCTGGATTTTTGTTTTAGATTCCGTCTCTCACAGTTGAAGTGTACCTATGATAAAAATTACAGACCTCTACATGCTTTGTAAATAGGAAAACCTGCAAAATCGGCAATGTATCAAATACTTGTTCTCCCCACTGTATACTGAGATCATGTGACAGATCATGTGACACTTAGATTGCACACAGGTGGACTTTATTTAACTAATTATGTGACTTCTGAAGGTAATTGGTTGCACCAGATCTTATTTAGGGGCCTCATAGCAAAGGGGGTGAATACATTCATACATGCACACACCACTTTTCCGTTATTTATCTTTTAGAATTTTTTGAAACAAGTTATTTTTTTCATTTCACTTCACCAATTTGGACCCCTAACTTGTCACAACACAACTGATTGGCTCAAACGCATTAAGAAGGAAAGACATTCCACAAATTAACCTTTAACAAGGCACACCTGTTAATTGAAATTCATTCCAGGTGACTACCTCATGAAGCTGGTTGAGAGAATGCCAAGAGTGTGCAAAGCTGTCATCAAGGGAAAGGTTGGCTACTTTGAAGAATCTCAAATATAAAACACTTTTTTGGTTACTGCATCATTCCATATGTTATTTCATAGTTTTGATGTCTTCACTATTATTCTACAATGTAGAAAATATAAAAAATAAAGAAAATCCTGGAATGAGTAGGTGTGTCCAAACTGTATATAAATATGGGTTGTTTTTACAATGGTGTTTGTTCTTCACTGGTTGCCCTTTTCTTGTGACAACAGGTCACAAATCTTACAGCTGTGATGGCACACTGTGGTATTTCACCCAGTAGATATGGGAGTTTATCAAAATTGGATTTGTTTTTGGATTCTTTGTGGGTCTGTGTATTCTGAGTGAAATATGTGTCTCTAATTTGGTCATACATTTGGCAGGAGGTTAGGAAGTGCAGCTCAGTTTCCACCTCATTTTGTGGGCAGTGTGCACATAGCCTGTCTTCTCTTGAGAGCCAGGTCTGCCTACGGCGGCCTTTCTCAATAGCAAGGCTATGCTCACTGAGTCTGTACATAGTCAAAGCTTTCCTTAAGTTTGGGTCAGTCATAGTGGTCAGGTATTCTGCCACTGTGTACTCTCTGTTTAGGGCCAAATAGCATTCTAGTTTGCTCTGTTTTTTTGTAAATTCTTTCCAATGTGTCAAGTAATTCTCTTTTTGTTTTCTCATGATTTGGTTGGGTCTCATTTTGTTGCTGTCCTTGGGCTCTGTGGGGTCTGTTTGTGTTTGTGAACAGAGCCCCAGGACCAGCTTGCTTAGGGGACTCTTCTCCAGGTTCATCTCTCTGTAGGTGATGGCTTTGTTATGGAAGGTTTGGGAATCGCTTCCTTTTAGGTGTTTGTAGAATTTAATGGCTCTTTTCTGGATTTCGATAATTAGCGGGTATCAGCCTAATTCTGCTCTGCATGCATTATTTGGTGTTTTATGTTGTACACAGAGTATTTTTTGCAGAATTCTGCATGCAGAGTCTCAATTTGATGTGTGTCCCATTTTGTAAATTCTTGGTTGGTGAGCAGACCCCAGACCTCACAACCATAAAGGGCAATGGGTTCTATAATTGATTCAAGTATTTTTAGCCAGATCCTAATTGGTATTTCAAATGTTATGTTTCTTATGATTGCGATGAAGGCCCTTCTTGCCTCTCAGATCGTTCACAGCTTTGTGGAAGTTACCTGTGGCGCTGATGTTTAGGCCGAGGTAGGTATTGTTTTTTTTGTGTGCTTTAGGGCAACGGTGTCTAAATGGAGTTTGTATTTGTGGTCCTGGGAACTGGACCTTTTTTGGAACACCATTATTTTTGTCTTACTGAGATTTACTTTCAGGGCCCAGGTCTGACAGAATCTGACCAGATCCTCAGCAAACAGTAGACATTTGACTTCAGATACTGGTAGAGTGAGGCCGGGTGCTGCAGACTGTTCTAGTGCCCTCGCCAATTCGTTGATATATATGTTGAAGAGGGTGGGGCTTAAGCTGCATCCCTGTCTCACCCCAAGGCCCTGTGGAAATAAATGTTATTTTATGTGCCAATTTTAACCACACACTTGTTGTTTGTGTACATGGATTTTATAATGTCGTATGTTTTTCCCCCAACACCACTTTCCATCAATTTGTATGACGGACCCTCATGCCAAATTGAGTCAAAAGCTTTTTTCAAATCAACAAAGCATGAGAAGACTTTGCCTTTGTTTTGGTTTGTTTGTTTGTCAATTATGGTGTGCAGGGTGAATTACATTTTCCCAGTGCATTGTTTTAACTGAGGAAATGTACGAGTCTGATGTTAATGATAATGAAGAGGATTTTCCCAAGGTTACTGTTGACGCAAATCCCATGGTAGTTATTGGGGTCAAATTTGTCTCCACTTTTGTGTATTGGGGTGATCAGTCCTTGGTTCCAAATATTGGGGAAGATGCCAGAGATAAGGATGATGTTAAAGAGTTTAGTATAGCCAATTGGAATTAGTGGTCTGTATATTTGATCATTTCATTGAGGATACCATCAACACCACAGGCCTTTTTGGGTTGGAGGGTTTGTATTTTGTCCTGTAGTTCATTCAATGTAATTGGAGAATCCAGTGGGTTCTGGTAGTCTTTAATAGCTGATTCTAAGATTTGTAATGAATCATGTATAAGTTTTTGCTGTTTGTTCTTTGTTATAGAGCCAAAAATATCTCTGTTTTTGGATAGATAACTCTTTGTGTTGTTTGTTTAGTGTGTTCCAATTTTCCCAGAAGTGGTTCGATTCTATGGATTCTTCAATTACATTGAACTGATTTCTGACGTGCTGTTCCTTCTTTTTCCATATTGTTTTAGTGATTCACCATAGTGAAGGCGTAGGTTTTCTGGGTCTCTATGTTTTTGACTGGATGGTTTCTAAATGTCTTTCTTAGGTGTTTCTATTCTCCATCAAACCATTGTTGTTAATTTTCTTAGATTGTCTGCTTGAAAAAAAAATGTGAAAGGGAAGCTGAAAGTTCAAATATACTGTTTAGGCTTTCTACTGCCAAGTTTACAACTTCACTATTACAGTGGAAAGTTTTGTCCAGGAAGTTGTCTAAAAGGGATGAATTTGTTATTGCCTAATAATTTTTTGGTAGGTTTCTACAATACTTTCCTTCCATCTATAGTATTTTTTAGCAATATGCAGTTCCTTTGGCTTTGATGCCTCATGATTGAGTATTGCTCTTTTTAAGTAGACTGTGATTTGTCTGTGATCTGATAGGGGTGTCAGTGGGCTGACTGTGAACGCTCTGGGTTGAGGTCAGTGATAAAGTAGTCTACAGTATTACTGCCAAGAGATGAGCTATAGGTGTACCTACCATAGGAGTCCCCTTGAAGCCTACCATTGACTATGTACATACCCAGCGTGCGACAGAGCTGCAGGAGTTGTGACCCATTTTTGTTGGTTGTTTTGTCATAGTTGTGTCTAGGGGGGCATATTTGGGAGGGAATGCTGTCACCTCCAGGTAGGTGTTTGTCCCCATGTGTGCTAATAGTGTCAGGTTCTTGTCCAGTTCTGGCATTTAGGTCACCACAGACTAGTACATGTCTGTGGGGCCTGGAAATTGTTGAACTCCCCCTCTAGGATGGAGAAGCTGTCATCGTTAAAGTGTGGGGATTCTATTCGGGGGATATACAGTGGGGAGAACAAGTATTTGATACACTGCCAATTTTGCAGGTTTTCCTACTTACAAAGCATGTAGAGGTCTGTATTTTTATCATAGGTACACTTCAACTGTGAGAGACAGAATCTAAAACAAAAATCCAGAAAATCACATTGTATGATTTTTAAGTAATTCATTTGCAATTTATTGCATGACATAAGTATTTGATCACCTACCAACCAGTAAGAATTCCGACTCTCACAGACCTGTTAGTGTTTCTTTAAGAAGCACTCCTGTTCTCCACTCATTACCTGTATTAACTGCACCTGTTTGAACTTGTTACCTGTATAAAAGACACCTGTCCACACACTCAATCAAACAGACTCCAACCTCTCCACAATGGCCAAGACCAGAGAGCTGTGTAAGGACATCAGGGATAAAATTGTAGACCTGCACAAGGCTGGGATGGGCTACAGGACAATAGGCAAGCAGCTTGGTTAGAAGGCAACAACTGTTGGCGCAATTATTAGAAAATGGAAGAAGTTCAAGATGACGGTCAATCACCCTCGGTCTGGGGCTCCATGCAAGATCTCAGCTCGTGGGGCATCAATGATAATGAGGAAGGTGAGGGATCAGCCCAGAACTAAACAGCAGGACCTGGTCAATGACCTAAAGAGAGCTGGGACCACAGTCTCAAAGAAAACCATTAGTAACACACTACGCCGTCATGGATTAAAATCCTGCAGCGCACGCAAGGTCCCCCTGCTCAAGCCAGCGCATGTCCAGGCCCGTCTGAAGTTTGCCAATGACCATCTGGATGATCCAGAGGAGGAATGGGAGAAGGTCATGTGGTCTGATGAGACAAAAATATAGCTTTTTGGTCTAAACTCCACTCGCCGTGTTTGGAGGAAGAAGAAGGATGAGTACAACCCCAAGAACACCATCCCAACCGTGAAGCATGGAGGTGGAAACATCATTCTTTGGGGATGCTTTTCTGCAAAGGGGACAGGACGACTGCACCGTATTGAGGGGAGGATGGATGGGGCCATGTATCGCGAGATCTTGGCCAACAACCTCCTTCCCTCAGTAAGAGCATTGAAGATGGGTCGTGGCTGGGTCTTCCAGCATGACAATGACCCGAAACACACAGCCAGGGAAACTAAGGAGTGGCTCCGTAAGAGGCATCTCAAGGTCCTGGAGTGGCCTAGCCAGTCTCCAGACCTGAACCCAATAGAAAATCTTTGGAGGGAGCTGAAAGTCCATATTGCCCAGCGACAGCCCCGAAACCTGAAGGATCTGGAGAAGGTCTGTATGGAGGAGTGGGCCAAAATCCCTGCTGCAGTGTGTGCAAACCTGGTCAAGACCTACAGGAAACGTATGATCGCTGTAATTGCAAACAAAGGTTTCTGTACCAAATATTAAGTTCTGCTTTTCTGATGTGTCAAATACTTATGTCATGCAATAAAATGCAAATTAATTACTTAAAAATCATATAATGTGATTTTCTGGATTTTTGTTTTAGATTCCGTCTCTCACAGTTGAAGTGTACCTATGATCAAAATTACAGACCTCTACATGCTTTGTAAGTAGGAAAACCTGCAAAATCAGCAGTGTATCAAATACTTGTTCTCCCCACTGTAGGTAGCACACATGAAGACATTTTTCTCTGTTGAGATAATTTCCTTATACATTTTTAGCCAGATGTAAAATGTTCCTGTTTTGACTAATATAATTGAGTGGGTTAGGTCTGCTCCATACCAAATTAGCATACCCCCTGAGTCTCTTACCTGCTTCACACCTGGTAGTTTGGTGGATGGGACTACCAGCTCTCTGTAACCTAGAGGGTTACAAGATTCTCTGCTCTGATGAAACCAAGATTGAACTCTTTGGCCTCAATGCCAAGCGTCATGTCTGGAGGAAACCTGGCACCATCCCTACGGTGAAGCATGATGGTGGCAGCATCATGCTGTGGGGATGTTTTTCAGCAGCAGGGACTGGGAGACTAGTCAGGATCGAGGGAAAGATAAACGGAGCAAAGTAGAGAGAAGTTCCTTGATGAAAACCTGCTCCAGAGCGCTCAGGACCTCAGACTGGGGCGAAGGTTCACCTTCCAACAGGACAATGACCCTAAGCACACAGCCAAGACAATGCAGGAGTGGCTTCGGGACAAGTCTCTGAATGTCCTTAAGTGGCCCAGCCAGAACCCGATCGGATATCTCTGGAGAGACCTCAAAATAGCTGTGCAGCGATGCTCCCCATCCAACCTGACAGGGCTTGAGAGGATCTGCAGAGAAGAATGGGAGAAACTCCCCAAATACATGTGTGCCAAGCTTGTAGCGTCATACCTAAGAAGACTTGAAGCTGTAATCACTGCCAAAGGTGCTTCAACAAAGTACTGAGTAAAGGGTCTGAATACTTATGTAGTTGTGATATTAAAACCGTTTTTTACTTTGTCATTATGGGGTAATGTGTAGAGATTGATGGGGGGAAAAATAAATGTAATCAATTTTAGAATAATGCTGTAACGTAACAAAATGTGGAAAAGGCAAGGGGTCTGAATACTTTCCGAAGGCACTGTATTTCAATTTGAATAAAACATTTTATGGTGTAGAAGCCCGGCGCGCTTTCTCTCTAAGTTCATTCACTGCCTCATTTAGGGGTCCAGTTGAGATTTTTTTAAACCTAAGTAATTGTAGTGTATGCAGTACTCTATATATTTTGTACCAATTGAATACTTTGGGCTAATTCCCTGAGATCTGGATCTTCTCTGGAAAATCATAATTTTAGTCTTAATTAGGGTTTACTGCCAGGGCCCAGGTCTGGCAGTACTGCTCTAGCAGGTCCAGGCTCTGCTGTAGACCATGTGCTGTGGGTTTACTGCCAGGGCCCAGTACTGCTCTAGCAGGTCCAGGCTCTGCTGTAGACCATGTGCTGTGGGTTTACTGCCAGGGCCCAGTACTGCTCTAGCAGGTCCAGGCTCTGCTGTAGACCATGTGCTGTGGGTTTACTGCCAGGGCCCAGTACTGCTCTAGCAGGTCCAGGCTCTGCTGTAGACCATGTGCTGTGGGTTTACTGCCAGGGCCCAGTACTGCTCTAGCAGGTCCAGGCTCTGCTGTAGGCCATGTGCTGTGGGTTTACTGCCAGGGCCCAGGTCTGGCAGTACTGCTCTAGCAGGTCCAGGCTCTGCTGTAGACCATGTGCTGTGGGTTTACTGCCAGGGCCCAGTACTGCTCTAGCAGGTCCAGGCTCTGCTGTAGGCCATGTGCTGTGGGTTTACTGCCAGGGCCCAGTACTGCTCTAGCAGGTCCAGGCTCTGCTGTAGACCATGTGCTGTGGGTTTACTGCCAGGGCCCAGTACTGCTCTAGCAGGTCCAGGCTCTGCTGTAGACCATGTGCTGTGGGTTTACTGCCAGGGCCCAGTACTGCTCTAGCAGGTCCAGGCTCTGCTGTAGGCCATGTGCTGTGGGTTTACTGCCAGGGCCCAGTACTGCTCTAGCAGGTCCAGGCTCTGCTGTAGGCCATGTGCTGTGGGTTTACTGCCAGGGCCCAGGTCTGGCAGTACTGCTCTAGCAGGTCCAGGCTCTGCTGTAGGCCATGTGCTGTGGGTTTACTGCCAGGGCCCAGTACTGCTCTAGCAGGTCCAGGCTCTGCTGTAGACCATGTGCTGTGGGTTACTGCCAGGGCCCAGTACTGCTCTAGCAGGTCCAGGCTCTGCTGTAGACCATGTGCTGTGGGTTTACTGCCAGGGCCCAGTACTGCTCTAGCAGGTCCAGGCTCTGCTGTAGGCCATGTGCTGTGGGTTTACTGCCAGGGCCCAGGTCTGGCAGTACTGCTCTAGCAGGTCCAGGCTCTGCTGTAGGCCATGTGCTGTGGGTTTACTGCCAGGGCCCAGTACTGCTCTAGCAGGTCCAGGCTCTGCTGTAGACCATGTGCTGTGGGTGACAGCAGGCACAGGTCATTTGCAAAGAGCAGGCATTTAACTTTTTAATTTTGGATACTAACACAAGGGGCTGAGGAGTTTTCTAGAATAGTGGCCAATTCGTTGATGTAAATATTAAAGAGGGCTCAGTTTGCAACCCTGGCGAAGGCCCCGCCCCTGGTTAAAGAATTATGTTATTTTCTTGCCAATTTTGATGCTGTAAGTATTGCAACATTTATTTAATTATGTAATATGTTTTACCCCCTACACTACTTTCAATAACTTTGTAGAACAGTCCTGTATGCCAAATAGAATCAAATGCTTTTTGGAAGTCGATAAAGCAAGAGGACATTTTGGTATTATTTTGGTGGACATGTTTATCTATCAGGGTGTGTAGGGTGTAAATATGATCGGTCGTGCGATGTTTTGGTAAAAATCTAATTTGGCTTTTACTCAAGACATTGTGCTTATTAAGGAAGTTTAGAACTTTTAAATTTATAATAATACTACAGAAAAGCTTCTCAAGGTTAATGTTCACACAAATACCTCTGTAATTGTAAGGGTCAAATTTGTCTCCATTCTTAAAGATTGGGGTTATGAGTCCTTGGTTCCAGATGTCAGGGAAATAACCTACACTCAGGATCAAATTAAACAGTTTTTTAATATAGCCAATTGAAATGTTGCACTAGTGAATTTGAGCATCTCATTTAGGATGCCATCAGGTCTGCATGCTTTTTTAACTTACAGGGCCTGAAGTTTCTTATAGAGCTCCTGGTCAGTGATTGGGGAGTCCAGTGGATTTTGATTGTCCTTTATAGCTTTTTCTAATCCATTCAACTTCTCATGAATTTGGCATTGTTCTGTGTTTGTGTCAATTTGAACGGTGCTGTAGAGGGTTTTAAAAATGGGTTGTCCATATGTCACCATTTTGTGTCGCTAATTCCTCTAGTTTCGATGTAATTATTTTTTTTTTTGTTGCCAGAAGTAGTTTGTGTTCATGGACTCCTCAATTAGTGTCAGTTGCTTGCTGTTGTACTGAGCTTTTTTTGTTCTGAGTGCACGTTTATAGAGTTTTAAAGTCTCACAGTAAAGAAGCCATAAATCTAGCAGTAAAAAACATCAACAACTGAAATTGTTTAAAAACAATAGAAAGACGACAGATTGTAAAATTATCATGAACAAACTTAGAACACTATCAAACCAAAAGCACAAAGACCCAAATAATGGTGAGATTTAAAGTCTCACAGTAATGAAGGCATAATTCACCATTATTTGGGTCTTTGTGCTTTTGGTGGATGTGGTATCCAGAAAATTATCTAAGAGTGTTTGGATTATTTGGTTACTGGTTGCTTTCTGGTATTCTTCTGTGCTGTTTTGGACCCATCTTTATGAAGTTCTGAATGTGTGGTTGTTTCCATGTCTGTTCTTTTGAGGAACAAGTTCATTTGGCTGTGATCAGACAGAGGTGTTAGTGGATTGAAAGTGAATGAGCTGAGAGAGAAAGGGTCAATGTCTGTAATCATATAGTCTACTGTGCTGTGGCCAAGAGGTGAGCAATAGCGGAATCTCCCCAAAGAGCCCCCAGTAACCTACCATTGACAAAGTACAGACCCAGGCTTCGACAGAGCTGCAACAGATCCCTTCCGTTTTTGTTGCTGGTGCTGTCACTGTTGTTTCTATGGGAGAGATGAAGACAGTTAGAAACAGTATGGCCTGTAATAAAGCTGTCCGCTCGTGTGGTCGTTAGACTAAAAGTGTTAATGCGCGTGCATTTGTGTCCCCAAAGATGAGCACATTTCCCTGGGCCTGGAAATGGCACGTCTCTTCCTCAAGGCTGGGGAATATCTCCTCTGAGTAATATAGAGATTATGAGGGGGGAATATAGAGTAATTATTACCTACTATTTTTTTTACATTTTAGTCATTTAGCAGATGCTCTTATCCAGAGCGACTTACAGTTTTAGTGAGTGCATTCATTTTTCATACTGGCCCCCCGTGGGAATCGAACCCACAACCCTGGCGTTGCAAGCGCCATGCTCTACCAACTGAGCTACAGGAGGCTACTGGTGTCTATAACTCTGTTTCTCTCTCTATCAGGTATCTAATGGTTATTAACTACTGGTGTCTATAACTCTGTATCTCTCTCTATCAGGTATCTAATGGTTATTAACTACTGGTGTCTATAACTCTGTATCTCTCTCTATCAGGTATCTAATGGTTATTAACTACTGGTGTCTATAACTCTGTCTCTCTCTCTATCAGGTATCTAATGGTTATTAACTACTGGTGTCTATAACTCTGTATCTCTCTCTATCAGGTATCTAATGGTTATTAACTACTGGTGTCTATAACTCTGTTTCTCTCTCTATCAGGTATCTAATGGTTATTAACTACTGGTGTCTATAACTCTGTCTCTCTCTCTATCAGGTATCTAATGGTTATTAACTACTGGTGTCTATAACTCTGTATCTCTCTCTATCAGGTATCTAATGGTTATTAACTACTGGTGTCTATAACTCTGTCTCTCTCTCTATCAGGTATCTAATGGTTATTAACTACTGGTGTCTATAACTCTGTCTCTCTCTCTCTCTCTATCAGGTATCTAATGGTTATTAACTACTGGTGTCTATAACTCTGTTTCTCTCTCTATCAGGTATCTAATGGTTATTAACTACTGGTGTCTATAACTCTGTCTCTCTCTCTATCAGGTATCTAATGGTTATTAGCTACTGGTGTCTATAACTCTGTTTCTCTCTCTATCAGGTATCTAATGGTTATTAACTACTGGTGTCTATAACTCTGTCTCTCTCTCTATCAGGTATCTAATGGTTATTAACTACTGGTGTCTATAACTCTGTCTCTCTCTCTATCAGGTATCTAATGGTTATTAACTACTGGTGTCTATAACTCTCTCTCTCTCTCTATCAGGTATCTAATGGTTATTAACTACTGGGGTATATAACTCTGTCTCTCTCTCTATCAGGTATCTAATGGTTATTAACTACTGGTGTCTATAACTCTGTCTCTCTCTCTATCAGGTATCTAATGGTTATTAACTACTGGTGTCTATAACTCTGTCTCTCTCTCTATC
>CM072235.1:53700013-53705013 GCA_036851935.1 Coregonus suidteri | reverse complement strand
AATCAGGTATGACCTAAAGTCTGTCTGGATCTAATCAGGTACGATCTAAAGTCTGTCTGTCTGGACCTAATCAGGTATGACCTAAAGTCTGTCTGTCTGGACCTAATCAGGTATGACCTAAAGTCTGTCTGTCTGGACCTAATCAGGTATGATCTAAAGTCTGTCTGTCTGGATCTAATCAGGTATGATCTAAAGTCTGTCTGTCTGGACCTAATCAGGTATGATCTAAAGTCTGTCTGTCTGGATCTAATCAGGTATGATCTAAAGTCTGTCTGTCTGGACCTAATCAGGTATGACCTAAAGTCTGTCTGTCTGGACCTAATCAGGTATGACCTAAAGTCTGTCTGTCTGGACCTAATCAGGTATGACCTAAAGTCTGTCTGTCTGGACCTAATCAGGTATGACCTAAAGTCTGTCTGTCTGACCTGTAATAGGAAGTACTATATTGACTCTGACCTCTAACAGGAAGTATTTTGGGGAGGCGATTGGTCTGTACTTTGCCTGGATGGGAGTTTACACCCGGATGCTGGTACCGCCGTCTCTACTGGGCCTGATAGTGTTCCTCTATGGTATCCTGACTGTCCACTCAAACGTGCCCAGGTACACATTCACACAACACACCACCACACCACACAACACAACACACCACACACAACACATTTACATTTACATTTTACATTTACGTCATTTAGCAGACGCTCTTATCCAGAGCGACTTACAAATAGGTGCATTCACCTTATAGCCAGTGGGATAACCACTTTACAATGTTTTTATTTTTTATTTTTTTATTTTTTTTTGGGGGGGGGGGGGGGGGGTGGAGTAAAGGGGGGGGGGGGGGGGGGTGGGGGGGGGGGGGGTGTTGTAGAAGGATTACTTTATCCTATCCCAGGTATTCCTTAAAAGGTGGGTTTTCAAATGTCTCCGAAGGTGGTGAGTGACTCCGCTGTCCTGGCGTAGTCGTGAGGGAGCTTTGTTCCACCATTGGGGTGCCAGAGCAGCAAACAGTTTTGACTGGGCTGAGCGGGAACTATGCTTCCGCAGAGGTTAGGGGAGCCAGCAGGCCAGAGGTGGATGAACGCAGTGACCTCCGTTTGCTGGATGTAGGGACTGATCAGAGCCTGAAGGTACGGAGGTGCCGTTCCCCTCACAGCTCCGTAGGCAAGAACCATGGTCTTGTAGCAGATGCGAGCTTCAACTGGAAGCCAGTGGAGTGTGCGGAGGAGCGGGGTGACGTGAGAGAACTTGGGAAGGTTGAACACCAGACGGGCTGCGGCATTCTGGATGAGTTGTAGGGGTTTAATGGCACAGGCAGGGAGCCCAGCCAAACAGCGAGTTGCAGTAATCCAGACGAGAGAGAAAGACAAGTGCCTGGATTAGGACCCTGTGCCGCTTCCTGTGTAAGGCAGGGTCGTACTCTCCGAATGTTGTAGAGCATGAACCTACAGGATTGGGTCACCGCCTTGATGTTAGCGGAGAACGACAGGGTGTTGTCCAGGGTCACGCCAAGGCTCTTCGCACTCTGGGATGAGGACACAATGGAGTTGTCAACCGTGTGATGGCGAGATCATGGAACGGGCAGTCCCTTCCCCGGGAGGAAGAGCAGCTCCGTCTTGCCGAGGTTTCAGTTGAGGTGGTGATCCGTCATCCATATTGATATGGTCTGCCAGACATGCAGAGATGCGATTCGCCACCTGGTTATCAGAAGGGGGAAAGGAGAGAAGATTAGTTGTGTGTCGTCAGCGTAGCAATGATAGGAGAGGCCATGTGAGGATATGACAGAGCCAAGTGACTTGGTGTATAGCGAGAAACAGGAGAGGGCCTAGAACTGAGCCCTGGGTGGACACACAGTGGTGAGAGCACGTGGTGCGGAGACAGCTTCTCGCCACGCCACTTGCTAGGAGCGACCGGGTCAGGTAGGACGCAATCCAAGAGTGAGCCGCGCCGGAGATGCCCAGCTCGGAGAGGGTGGAGAGGAGGATCTGATGGTTCACAGTACCAAAGGCAGCAGACAGGGTCTAGAAGGACAAGAGGCAGAGGAGAGAGAGTTAGCTTTAGCAGTGCGGAGAGCCTCTGTGACACACAGAAGAGCAGTCTCAGTTGAATGACCAGTCTTGAAACCTGACTGGTTTGGATCAAGAAGGTCATTCTGAGAGAGATAGCAAGAGAGTTGGCTAAAGATGGCACGCTCAATAGTTTTGGAGAGAAAATAAAGAAGGGATACTGGTCTGTAGTTGTTGACATCAGAGGGATCGAGTGTTGGTTTTTGAGAAGGGGTGCAACTCTCGCTCTCTTGAAGACGGAAGGGACATAGCCAGCTGTCAAGGATGAGTTGATCAGCGAGGTGGGAGTAAGGGAGAGAGGTCACCGGAGATGGTCTGGAGAAGAGAGGAGGGATAGGGTCAAGCGGGCAGGTTTGTTGGGCGGCCTGCCGTCACAAGTCGCAAGATTTTATCTGGAAGAGAGAGGGGAGAAAAGAAGTCAAAGCATAGGGTAGGGCAGTGTGAGCAGGACCAGCAGTGTCATTTGACTTAACAAAACGAGGATCGGATGTCGTCAACCTTCTTTCAAAAAATGGTTGACGAAGTCATCCACAGAGAGGGAGGAGGGGGGGGGGGGGATTCAGCAGGGAGGAGAATGTGGCAAAGAGCTTCCTAGGGTTAGAAGCGGATGCTTGGAATTTAGAGTGGTAGAAAGTGGCCTTAGCAGCAGAAACAGATGAAGAAAATGTAGAGAGGAGGGAGGGAGTGAAAAGATGCCAGGTCTGCAGGGAGTCTAGTTTTCTCCATTTCCGCTCAGCTGCCCGGCAGCTCTGTTCTGTGAGCTCGCATATGAGTCATCAAGCCACAGAGCTGGAGGGGAGGACCGAGCCCGGCCGGGAGGATAGGGGACATAGAGAGTCAAAGGATGCAGAAAGGGAGGAGAGGAGGGTTGAGGAGGCAGAATCAGGAGATTGGAGGGAGAAGGATTGAGCAGAGAGGAAGAGATGATAGGATGAAGAGGAGAGAGGTAGCGGGAGAGAGAGAGCGAAGGTTGCGACAGCGCATTACCATCTGTGTAGGGCAGAGTGAGTAGTGTTGGAGGAGAGAGAGAGAGAAAAGGATACAAAGTAGTGGTCGGAGACTTGGAGGGGAGTGCAGTGAGATTAGTAGAAGAACAGCATCTAGTAAAGATTAGGTCAAGCGTATTGCCTGCGTTGTGAGTAGGGGGGGACGGTGAGAGGGTGAGGTCAAAAGAGGAGAGGAGTGGAAAGAAGGAGGCAGAGAGAAATGAGTCAAATGTAGACGTAGGTAGTTGAAATCCCCAGAACTGTGAGGGGTGAGCCATCCTCAGGAAAGGAACTCATCAAGGCGTCAAGCTCATTGATGAACTCTCCAAGGGAACCTGGAGGGCGATAGATGACAAGGATATTAAGCTTAAATGGGCCTAGTGACTGTGACAGCATGGGAATTCAAATGAGGAGATAGACAGATGGGTCAGGGGAAAATTGAGAATGTCCACTTGGGAGAGATGAGGATTCCTGTGCCACCACCCCGCTGACCAGATGCTCTCTGGGTATGCGAGAACACATGGTCAGACGAGGAACAGAGCAGCAGGAGTAGCAGTGTTTTCAGTGGTAATCCATGTTTCCGTCAGCGCCAAGAAGTCGAGGGACTGGAGGGTAGCATAGGCTGGGATGAAGTCTGCTTGTTGGCAGCAGAACGGCAGTTCCAGAGGCTGCCTGAGACCTGGAACTCCACGTGGGTCGTGCGTGCAGGGACCACCAGGTTAGAGAGGCAGCAGCCACGCGGTGTGAGGCGTTTTCGTGTAGCCTGTGCGGAGAGGAGAGAACAGGATAGGCAGAGGCATAGTTGACAGGGTGCAGCAGATGGCTACAATAATGCAGAGGAGATCGGAATAAAATGAACTAAACATCTGGGAAAGGAGAGAGCAGGGCTCCCCTCACCACAACTCCCAAATATAACTCTCCCAACTTCCACCTCAGAAACTATAATTGTTGTAAACTACAGTGGTTCAATGTTTTCTAGGAATAGACTAACCTAGTTTATTTCAGCTAGCTAACTAGGTGCAGCATATTCCGTGAAAAACGTACCGGGCACCTCGTCATAAGACGCCACAGCCAGCTAGCATGCCGGTCTCCAACAGCAAGGTTTTAGCGCCAATACTCAGCCACAACAACCACCAGTGTATCAACATGCAAGCAGATCGTTCGTGTCCGTGTCTAACGTTGTGGGTTAGTCCCGACAGCTTGAGCGCGTCCGTCGTCAACTTATTCAGCCAGTTAGTTAGCTAGAATAGTTAGCAAACTAGCTAGCCATTGCTTTCAGACAAGAAGAACCCCCTCCTTTCACGGCACGAACACACAGAGAGAGCCAAACTAACGTTAACTAGTCACCCATGTCCCGAATTCCCTTGAGCGACTCGGGCTATCAATATGTAAAAAACAAAACACAAGTGTAGGTTATGACTTACCCCTAGCAGCTACTGTTAGCTAGCCAAGTGCAAAGCTAGCCACTGAATTCACTCAGCCAGTTCGCGTCTGTTCGCTCGGTCGTTCCAGCTATGGTGTTACTAGTAGCTATCCAGGTTGCAACAAGCTTGCTAATTTTCAAGCACAGTAGCCACTTGCTACCTAACGTTAACGGTTCAGACAATGAGGTTAGAAAACAGCTGAATGGTAGGCAATTATTGTATGTAACTATTGTAGGCAGCCAGCTGGCGTAATTACAGGCACTCTCAGGTGTGAAACAACTATAACGTTGCAAATAGCTACTCGCCAGCTAGTCCAGGTGGTGAGTTAGCTAGCTAGCTAGCTTCGTGCTACACCCGGCACCGCCGAATACAATACAAACCTACAATAATTACATACAATAACTACCTACAACAACCCAACAACCCACGATACCTACCACAATACCTAACTTACAATCTAAATACATAAGTTTAAGCCTTACTCGACAAAGCCCAAGCTATGTATAAAGCCAAAACTTACCGACGCCAAG
>CM072235.1:53559701-53699513 GCA_036851935.1 Coregonus suidteri | reverse complement strand
GGGGCCTTTAGTTTTACTGCTTTAAGAGCATTTGGGAGGCCCGGGAAAGGGAGTGTTGTATGGCATTGAACTTTTTTTGGGGGTTTTGTTAAACACGGGGGGCCGGTGTATAAAAAAGGTGTCGTCGCGTAGAGGTGATCTGGAGTCACCACAGCAAACGCATCATTGATAACACGGGAAAAATGAGTGGGCCCGAGTTTAACCCCTGTGGCACCCCCTAGAGACGCCAGAGGTCCAGACAACAGGCCCTCCTTTTGACACATTAAAACTCATTTGAGATGTTGTGAACCAGGCGGCATCTTTTTGAAAAACCCAAGGCTATTTATCTGCCAAAAAGGGGGCAGTGATTGACGAAAAAAACCTTGGCCAGGTCGTAAACGTGCACTACGTCTTTTATCGTTGGGTTATTATATCTTTTTAGGCCCTTGACGGGGCTGATTTGCCCCCATGACCAACTGGAAAAACCAAATTGCAAGGGAGAAGGTACGGGGGGTTTCGAAATGGTTGGCATGAATCTGTTTGTTAACTTGACTTTCAGATACTTTTGCTTTCGAAAGCAGGGCAGGATGGATATAGGTCTGTAACAGTTTGATCTAGAGGTGTCCCCCCTTTGAAGAGGGGTATGACCGTGGCACTTTTCCATCTCTGGGGATCTTCCAGCTTATACGAAAGAGAGGTTGAACAGGCTAGTAATAGGGGTTGCGACAATTTCGTCGGCTAATTTTAGAAAGAAAGGGTCCGATTGTCCTAAGCCCAGCTGATTTTGTAAGGGTTCAGATTTAGCAGCTCTTTCAGGACATCAGCTATCTGAAATTTGGGTGAAGAGAAGCGAGTGGGGCATGGAAGGTTGCAGAGGAGGTGCAGAGTGGTGGCCCGGGGTAGGGGTATGTATGCTTATTGAAATTCTCAATTATCATAGATTTATCGGTGGTACAGTGTTTTTCCTCGCCTCCGTGCAGTGGGTAGATGGGAGGAGGTGCTCTTATTCTCCATTGACTTTACAGTGTCCCAAAACCTTTTGGAGTTAGTGCTACAGGATGCACATTTCTATTTAAAAAGCTAGCCTTGCTTTCCTAACTGATTGTGTATATTGGTTCCTGACTTCCCTGAAAATTTGCATATCGCTTGGGCTGTTCGATGCTAATGCAGTACGCCACAGGATGTTTTTTGCTGGTCAAGGGCAAGTCAAGTCTGGGGTTAACCAGGGGCTATATCTGTTTCTTAGTTCTTAATTTTTTGAATGGGGGGCATGCTTATTTAAGAGACGGAGAGGAAAGCACTTTTGAAGAACATCCAGGCATCCTCTACTGATGGAATGAGGTCAATATCCATCCAGGATACCCCGGGCCAGGTCAATTAGAAAGGCCTGCTCGCTGAAGTTTTTTAGGGAGCGTTTGACAGTGATGAGGGGTGGTTGTTTGAACCTGCGGACCCATTACGGACGAAGGCAGTGATCGCGTGAGATCCTGGTTGCAAGACAGCGGAGGTGTATTTAGAGGGTAAATTAGTCAGGGGGGGGGGGGGGGGATGATGTCTAGATGAGGTACCCATGTTTACGGATTTAGGGTTGTACCTGGTAGGTTCCTTGATCATTGAGCTCTGCAGGCTATCTCTACAGTAGATTGCAACTCCGCCCCCTTTGGCAGTTCCATCTAGACGGAAAATGTTATAGTTGGGGATGGACATTTCTGTTGAAACCACATCAGACGATTACGTCGGCAGACCAGTCGTGATGGATGCGGGGTTTGTGTCAACACTAGGAGGTCCCGTCTGGTTGACAGAGATGTAGATAGCCGGGAGATGGGCCTGGTTCGAGGCTAGCTCAAGGCTAACTGGTACGTCGGGACAATGGTGATTAGCCAACAACAGCCATTCGGTTGCAGCTAGCTAGTTGCGATAGTCCGGTGTTAAGGTCCAGTGATTCAGTGATTCCGGCAGAAAATCCGATATGCTCTGGGTCGATAGCACGCTATGCAGACTGGCCTATAATTGTTCAGGCTAGAGCTGGCTGGTAGGTAGTGCAGGCCACGGACAGTGGTGAAGACCGCTAACGGTGGCTAATAGCAAGTAGCTAGTTAGCTGGCTAGTTTCAGCCGTAGGTTCTTGATAAAAATAAAGAAATAATAGAATCCGTTCCACATTGGGTGAGGTGGGTTGCAGGAAAGTATATTTTATTAAGTGATGGAAAGTGAGAGAAATATATAACAAAAAAAGAAAAAAAAAAAAAAAAAAAACAGGCTATTTACACGAGGACACAACACAAACACAACCACACTACTACGACATCTTGGATTAATTAATACCATGATCAAGCATTACGTCAGTTACCGTGATCAAGCATTACGTCAGTTACCGTGATCAAGCACTATGTCAGTATGAAAAAAATTAAATGTATGCACTCACTAACTGTAAGTCGCTCTGGATAAGAGCGTCTGCTAAATGACTAAAATGTATAATGTAAATGTCAGTTACATAATCATTATTTCAGTTACCATGATCAAGCATTATGTCAGTTACCATGATCAAGCATTATGTCAGTTACCATGATCAAGCATTATGTCAGTTACCATGTTCAAGCATTATGTCAGTTACCATGATCAAGCATTATGTCAGTTACCATGATCAAGCATTATGTCAGTTACCATGATCATTACATCAGTTACCATGATCAAGCATTATGTCAGTTACCATGATCAAGCATTACCTCACTTACAGTGCATTCAGAAAGTATTCACACCCCTTGACTTTTTCCAAATGTTGTTACGTTACATCCTTATTCTAAAATGGATTACATTTTTGTTGTTTTTCCTCATCAATCTACACACAATACCCCATAACGACAAAGCAAAAACAGGTTTTTAGAAATGTCTGCAAATGTATTGAAAATAAAAAACGGAAATATTGCATTTACATAAGTATTCAGACCATTTACTCAGTACTTTGTTGAAGCACCTTTGGCAGTGATTACAGCTTCTAGTCTTCTTGGGTATGACGCTACAGGAAAAATACACACATAATAGTACAATTGGTTAGAGGGCTGTAAAACGGCTAGTCTCCCAGTCCCTCTGCTGAAAAACATCCCCACAGCATGATGCTGCCACCACCATGCTTCACCGTAGGGATGGTAACAAGTTTCCTCCAGACATGATGCTTGGCATGCAGGCCAAAGAGTTCAATCTTGGTTTAATCAGACCAGAGAATCTTGTTTCTCATAGTCTGAGAGTCTTTAGGTTTCTTTTGGCAAACTCCAAGCGGGCTGTCATGTGCCTTTTACTGAGGAGTGGCTTCCGTCTGGCCACTCTACCATAAAGGCCTGATTGGTGGAGTGCTGCAGAGATGGTTGTCCTTCTGGAAGGTTCTCACATCTCCACAGAGTAACTCTGGAGCTCTGTCAGAGTGACCATTGGGTTCTTGGTCACCTCCCTGACCAAGGCCCTTCTCCCCCGATTGCTCAGTTTGGCCGGGCGGCCAGCTCTAGGAAGAGTCTTGGTGGTTCAACACTTCTTCCATTTCAGAACGATGGAGGCCACTGTGTTCTTGGGGACCTTCAATGCTGCAGACATTTGTTGGTACCCTTCCCCAGATCTGTGCCTCGACACAATCCTGTCTCGGAGCTCTACGGACAATTCCTTCGACCTCATGGCTTGGGTTTTTTGATCTGACATGCACTGTCAACTGTGGGACCTTATATAGACAGGTGTGTGCCTTTCCAAATCATGTCCAATCAATTGAATTTACCACAGGTGGACTCCAATCAAGTTGTAGAAACATCTCAAGGATGATCAATGGAAACAGGATGCACCTGAGCTCAATTTCGAGTCCCATAGCAAAGGGTCTGAATACTTATGTAAATAAGGTATTTCTATGTTTTATTTTTAATACATTTGGAAACATTTCTCTAAATCTGTTTTCGCTTTGTCATTATCAGGTATTTTTGTGTAGATCAATGAGGATTTTTTTTTTTTTTTAAATCTATTTTAAAATAAGGCTGTAATGTAACAAAATGTGGAAAAAGTCAAGGGGTCTGAATACTTTCGGAGTGCACTGTCCCATGATCAAGCATTACGTCAGTTACCATGATCAAGCATTACTTCAGGCTGTGTTTATGGGTTGTTTTTGTGTGTTTCAGCCAGGAGATGTGTGATGACAGTCTGAACTTCACGATGTGTCCACTGTGTGATACAGTGTGCGACTACTGGAAGCTGAGTTCCGTCTGTTCGTTGACTCGCGCCTCATACCTGTTTGACAACGGAGCTACCACCCTCTTCGCCATCTTCATGTCCCTCTGGGGTATATATATATATATAGAACTACTTTCCTGCCCCTACCTACTCCCTACTGCCCCTACCTACCCCCTACTGCCCCTACCTACCCTCACTGCCTCTATTGCCCCTACCTACCCTCACTGCCTCTACTGCCCCTACCTACCCTCACTGCCTCTACTGCCCCTACCTTACCCTCTACTGCCCCTACCTACCCTCACTGCCTCTACTGCCCTACCTACCCCTATACTGCCCCTACCTACCCCCTACTGCCCCTACCTACCCTCACTGCCTCTACTGCCCTACCTACCCCTATACTGCCCCTACATACCCCCCTACTGCCCCTACCTACCCTCACTGCCTCTATTGCCCCTACCTACCCTCACTGCCTCTACTGCCCCTACCTACCCTCACTGCCTCTACTGCCCCTACCTACCCCCTACTGCCCCTACCTACCCTCACTGCCTCTACTGCCCTACCTACCCCTATACTGCCCCTACCTACCCTCACTGCCTCTACTGCCCTACCTACTCCTATACTGCCCTACCTACCCCTACTGCCCCTACCTACCCTCACTGCCTCTACTGCCCCTACCTACCCCCCTACTGCCCCTACCTACCCTCACTGCCTCTACTGCCCTACCTACCTCCTACCCTCACTGCCTCTACTGCCCCTACCTACCCTCACTGCCTCTACTGCCCCTACCTACCCCCTACTGCCCCTACTACCCTCCCTGCCTGCCTCTACTGCCCTACCTACCCCTATACTGCCCCTACCTACCCTCACTGTCTCTACTGCCCTACATACTCCTATACTGCCCCTACCTACCCCTATACTGCCCCTACCTACCCTCACTGCCTCTACTGCCCTACCTACTCCTATACTGCCCCTACCTACCCCCCTACTGCCCCTACCTACCCTCACTGCCTCTACTGCCCCTACCTACCCCCCTACTGCCCCTACCTACCCTCACTGCCTCTATTGCCCCTACCTACCCTCACTGCCTCTACTGCCCCTACCTACCCCCTACTGCCCCTACCTACCCTCACTGCCTCTACTGCCCTACTACCCCCTATACTGCCCCTACCTACCCTCACTGCCTCTATTGCCCCTACCTACCCTCACCCTCTACTGCCCCTACTACCCCCTACTGCCCCTACCTACCCTCACTGCCTCTACTGCCCTACTCCCTACCCCTCTACTGCCCTACCTACCCTCACTGCCTCTACGCCCTACCTACTCCTATACTGCCCCTACCTACCCCCCTACTGCCCCTACCTACCCTCACTGCCTCTACTGCCCCTACCTACCCCTCTACTGCCCTACCTACCCTCACTGCCTCTACTGCCCCTACCTACCCCTATACTGCCACTACCTACCCCTATACTGCCCCTACCTACCCCTACTGCCCTACCTACCCCATAATGCCCCTACCTACCCCCTACTGCCCTACCTACCCCATAATGCCCCTACCTACCCCCTACTGCCCCTACCTACCCCCTACTGCCCCTACCTACTCTCACTGCCTCTACTGCCCTACCTACTCCTATACTGCCACTACCTACCCCTATACTGCCCCTACCTACCCCCTACTGCCCCTACCTACCCCATACTGCCACTGCCTCTACTGCCCTACCTACCCCCTACTGCCCTACCTACCCTCACTGCCTCTATTGCCCCTACCTACCCTCACTGCCTCTACTGCCCCTACCTACCTTCACTGCCTCTACTGCCCCTACCTACCCCCTACTGCCCCTACCTACCCTCACTGCCTCTACTGCCCTACCTACTCCTATACTGCCACTACCTACCCCTATACTGCCCCTACCTACCCTCACTGCCTCTACTGCCCCTACCTACCCTCACTGCCTCTACTGCCCCTACCTACCCCCTACTGCCCCTACCTACCCTCACTGCCTCTACTGCCCTACCTACCCCTATACTGCCCCTACCTACCCCCTACTGCCCCTACCTACCCTCACTGCCTCTACTGCCCTACCTACCCCTATACTGCCCCTACCTACCCCCTACTGCCCCTACCTACCCTCACTGCCTCTACTGCCCTACCTACTCCTATACTGCCCCTACCTACCCCCTACTGCCCCTACCTACCCTCACTGCCTCTACTGCCCCTACCTACCCCCTACTGCCCCTACCTACCCTCACTGCCTCTACTGCCCTACCTACCCCTATACTGCCCCTACCTACCCTCACTGCCTCTACTGCCCTACCTACTCCTATACTGCCCCTACCTACCCCCTACTGCCCCTACCTACCCTCACTGCCTCTACTGCCCCTACCTACCCCTCTACTGCCCCTACCTACCCTCACTGCCTCTACTGCCCTACCTACCCCTATAATGCCCCTACCTACCCCTATACTGCCCCTACCTACCCCCTACTGCCCTACCTACCCCATAATGCCCCTACCTACCCCCTACTGCCCTACCTACCCCATAATGCCCCTACCTACCCCCCTACTGCCCCTACCTACCCCCTACTGCCCCTACCTACCCTCACTGCCTCTACTGCCCTACCTACTCCTATACTGCCACTACCTACCCCTATACTGCCCCTACCTACCCCCTACTGCCCCTACCTACCCTCACTGCCTCTACTGCCCTACCTACCCCTATACTGCCCCTACCTACCCCCTACTGCCCCTACCTACCCTCACTGCCTCTATTGCCCTACCTACCCCTATACTGCCCCTACCTACCCCCCTACTGCCCCTACCTACCCTCACTGCCTCTATTGCCCTACCTACTCCTATACTGCCACTACCTACCCCCTACTGCCCTACCTACCCCCTACTGCCCCTACCTACCCCCTACTGCCCCTACCTACCCTCACTGCCTCTACTGCCCTACCTACCCCTATACTGCCACTACCTACCCCTATACTGCCCCTACCTACCCCCTACTGCCCCTACCTACCCCCTACTGCCCCTACCTACCCTCACTGCCTCTACTGCCCCTACCTACCCCCTACTGCCCCTACCTACCCTCACTGCCTCTACTGCCCTACCTACTCCTATACTGCCCCTACCTACCCCTATACTGCCCCTACCTACCCTCACTGCCTCTACTGCCCCTACCTACCCCCTACTGCCCCTACCTACCCTCACTGCCTCTACTGCCCTACCTACTCCTATACTGCCCCTACCTACCCCTATACTGCCCCTACCTACCCTCACTGCCTCTACTGCCCCTACCTACCCCCTACTGCCCCTACCTACCCTCACTGCCTCTATACTGCCCCTACCTACCCCCTACTGCCCCTACCTACCCTCACTGCCTCTACTGCCCTACCTACTCCTATACTGCCCCTACCTACCCCTATACTGCCCCTACCTACCCCCTACTGCCCCTACCTACCCTCACTGCCTCTACTGCCCCTACCTACCCCCCTACTGCCCCTACCTACCCCCCTACTGCCCCTACCTACCCCCTACTGCTCTTACCTAACCCCTATACTGCCCCTACCTAACCCCTACTGACCCTTCCTAACCCCTACTGCCCCTACCTACCTCTACTGCCCCTCCCTACCCCTACTGACCCTATCTACCTCTACTGCCCCTCCCTACCCCTACTGACCCTACCTAACCCATACTGACCCTATCTAACCAATACTGCCCCTACCTAACCCATACTGCCCCTACCTAACCCCTACTGACCCTACCTAACCCCTACTGACCCTACCTAACCCCTACTGACCCTACCTACCCCCCTACTGCCCCTACCCCTACTGACCCTATCTAACCAATACTGCCCCTACCTAACCCATACTGCCCCTACCTAACCCATACTGCCCCTACCTAACCCCTACTGACCCTATCTAACCAATACTGCCCCTACCTAACCCCTACTGACCCTATCTAACCAATACTGCCCCTACCTAACCCCTACTGCCCCTATCTAACCAATACTGCCCCTACCTAACCCCTACTGACCCTATCTAACCAATACTGCCCCTACCTAACCCCTACTGACCCTTCCAAACCCCTACTGCCCCTACCTACCCCTACTGGCCCTATCTAACCCCTACTGACCCTATCTACCCCACTACTGCCCCTACCTACCCCTACTGCCCCTATCTACCCCTACTGACCCTATCTAAACCCTACTGCCCCTACCTACCCCTACTGACCCTATCTAAACCCTACTGACCCTACCTACCCCACTACTGCCCCTATCTACCCCCCTACTGCTCTACCTACCTACCCCTACTGACCCTATCTACCCCTACTGACCCTACCTACCCCACTACTGCCCCTACTTCCTAGCAACAAATTAAGCTAACTACCTTTTATGGGCTTTTGCCACTGAGAGTTTTGATACATTTCAGGTCCTTTTAACGTTTGTTTGTTTGTGTGTTTAGCTGCTTTTTTTCTGGAGCACTGGAAGAGGAGGCAGATGTGTCTGAAACATGCCTGGGATCTGACCAGTTTAGAGGACGAGGAGGTAGGACCAGACACCTACACATACCGACTTAAATGGCATGTTAGCGTTACTAGGGTCATGGCCTGCTGCTCTATGTTGTCAAAAGATGAAGGGGACCAGCTCATCATCTTTGCAGATTATCCTCTTAACACATACACACCACACACACACTGCTCTCAGGCAGCATGCATATAATTTTATTTGTCACATGCGCTGAATACAACAGGTGTAGACCTTACCGTGATATGCTTACTTACAAGCCCTTAACCAACAATGCAGTTCAAGAAGTAGAGTTCAGAAAATATTTACTAAATAAACTAAATAAGAAAATACCCCTACCTGAGATTTAGTTTTCTTGTTAAAGCAGTGAGCTGAATAAAGAGCTGCTTCAGGGTCTGTTAAAGCAGTGAGCTGGATAAAGAGCTGCTTCAGGGTTTGTTAAAGCAGTGAGCTGGATAAAGAGCTGCTTCAGGGTTTGTTAAAGCAGTGAGCTAGCTGGGTAAAGAGCTGCTTCAGGGTTTGTTAAAGCAGTGAGCTGGGTAAAGAGCTGCTTCATCGTCTTTTTAAAGTGGTGAGCTTGATAAAGAGCTGTTTCAGGATCTGTTAAAGCAGCGAGCTGGATTAAGAACTGCTTCAGGATCTATTAAAGCAGTGAGCTAGCTGGGTAAATAGTTGCTTCAGGGTCTGTTAAAGCAGTGAGCTGGATAAAGAGTTGCTTCAGGGTCTGTTAATGTGATGAGCTGGATTAAGAACTGCTTCAGGATCTATTAAAGCAGTGAGCTAGCTGGGTAAATAGTTGCTTCAGGGTCTGTTAAAGCAGTGAGCTGGATTAAGAGCTGCTTCAGGGTCTGTTAAATTATTGAGCTGGATAAAGAGCTGCTTCAGTGTCTGTTAAATCAGTAAACTGGATGGATAAAGAGCTACTTCAGGGTCTGTTAAATTATTGAGCTGGATAAAGAGCTGCTTCAGTGTCTGTTAAGGTAGTGAGCTAGCTGGAAAAAGAGTTGCTTCAGGATCTGTTAAAGCAGTGAGCATGCTGGATAAAGAGCTGCTTCAGGATCTGTTAAAGCAGTGAGCTAGATGAATAAATAGTTGTTTTAGGATCTGTTAAAGCAGTGAGCTGGATAAAGAGCATCTTCAGGGTCTGTTAAAGCAGTTAGTTAGCTGGATAAATAGCTTGTTCAGTGTCTGTTAAATTAGTGAGCTGGATAAAGAGCTGCTTCGGGTTATGTTAAAGTAGCGAGCTGGATCAAGATCTGCTTCAGGATCTGTTAAAGCAGTGAGCAAGCTGGATAAAGAGCTGATTTAGGGTCTGTTAAAGTGATGAGCTGGATAAAAGCTGATTCAGCAGGGTCTGTTAAAGCAGTGAACTAGCTGGATAAAGAGCTGCTTTAGGGTATGTTAAAGCAGTGAGCTAGCTGGATGAAGAGCTGCTTCAGAGTCCTATTAAAGCAATGAGCTAGCTGGATAAAGAGCTACTTCAGGGTCTGTTAAAGTAGTGAACTAGATGAATAAATAGTTGTTTAAGGACCTGTTAAAGCAGTGAGCTGGATAAAGAGCATCTTCAGCGTCTGTTAAAGCAGTGAGCTGGATAAAGAGCTGCTTCAGGGTTTGTTAAAGCAGTGAGCTGGATAAAGAGCTGCTTCAGCGTCTTTTTTAAAGTGGTGAGCTTGATAAAGAGCTGTTTCAGGATCTGTTAAAGCAGCGAGCTGGATTAAGAACTGCTTCAGGATCTATTAAAGCAGTGAGCTAGCTGGGTAAAGAGTTGCTTCAGGGTCTGTTAAAGCAGTGAGCTGGATAAAGAGTTTCTTTCGGGTCTGTTAAAGTGATGAGCTGGATAAAGAGCTGATTCAGGGTCTGTTAAATCAGTAAACTGGATAAAGAGCTGCTTCAGTGTCTGTTAAAGCAGTGAGCATGCTGGATAAAGAGCTGCTTCAGGATCTGTTAAAGCAGTGAGCTAGATGAATAAATAGTTGTTTTAGGATCTGTTAAAGCAGTGAGCTGGATAAAGAGCATCTTCAGGGTCTGTTAAAGCAGTTAGTTAGCTGGATAAATAGCTTGTTCAGCATCTGTTTAAATTAGTGAGCTGGATAAAGAGCTGCTTCGGGTTATGTTAAAGTAGCGAGCTGGATCAAGAGCTGCTTCAGGATCTGTTAAAGCAGTGAGCAAGCTGGATAAAGAGCTGCTTTAGGGTCTGTTAAAGTGATGAGCTGGATAAAAGCTGATTCAGGGTCTGTTAAAGCAGTGAGCTAGCTGGATAAAGAGCTGCTTTAGGGTCTGTTAAAGCAGTGAGCTAGCTGGATGAAGAGCTGCTTCAGAGTCCTATTAAAGCAATGAGCTAGCTGGATAAAGAGCTACTTCAGGGTCTGTTAAAGCAGTGAGCTATCTGGATAACACACCCTAAAATAGTTATTTAAGGTAGTGAGCTAGCTGGAAAAAGAGCTGCTTCGGGTTCTGTTAAAGTAATGAGCCAGCTTGAAAAATAGTTTATTCAGGGTCTGTTAAAGCAGTGAGCTGGAAAAGAGCTGCTTCAGGATCGATTAAAGCAGTGAGATGGATATAGAGCTGCTTCAGGGTCTGTTAAAGCAGTGAGCTGGATAAAGAGTTGCTTTAGGGTCTGTTAAAGTGATGAGCTGGATTAAGAACTGCTTCAGGATCTATTAAAGCAGTGAGCTAGCTGGGTAAATAGTTGCTTCAGGGTCTGTTAAAGCAGTGAGCTGGATTAAGAGCTGCTTCAGGGTCTGTTAAATTATTGAGCTGGATAAAGAGCTGCTTCAGTGTCTGTTAAATCAGTAAACTGGATGGATAAAGAGCTGCTTCAGGGTCTGTTAAATTATTGAGCTGGATAAAGAGCTGCTTCAGTGTCTGTTAAGGTAGTGAGCTAGCTGGAAAAAGAGTTGCTTCAGGATCTGTTAAAGCAGTGAGCATGCTGGATAAAGAGCTGCTTCAGGATCTGTTAAAGCAGTGAGCTAGATGAATAAATAGTTGTTTTAGGACCTGTTAAAGCAGTGAGCTGGATAAAGAGCATATTCAGGGTCTGTTAAAGCAGTTAGTTAGCTGGATAAATAGCTTGTTCAGTGTCTGTTAAATTAGTGAGCTGGATAAAGAGCTGCTTCGGGTTATGTTAAAGTAGCGAGCTGGATCAAGATCTGCTTCAGGATCTGTTAAAGCAGTGAGCAAGCTGAAAAAAGAGCTGATTTAGGGTCTGTTAAAGTGATGAGCTGGATAAAAGCTGATTCAGGGTCTGTTAAAGCAGTGAACTAGCTGGATAAAGAGCTGCTTTAGGGTATGTTAAAGCAGTGAGCTAGCTGGATGAAGAGCTGCTTCAGAGTCCTATTAAAGCAATGAGCTAGCTGGATAAAGAGCTACTTCAGGGTCTGTTAAAGTAGTGAACTAGATGAATAAATAGTTGTTTAAGGACCTGTTAAAGCAGTGAGCTGGATAAAGAGCATCTTCAGCGTCTGTTAAAGCAGTGAGCTGGATAAAGAGCTGCTTCAGGGTTTGTTAAAGCAGTGAGCTGGATAAAGAGCTGCTTCAGCGTCTTTTTAAAGTGGTGAGCTTGATAAAGAGCTGTTTCAGGATCTGTTAAAGCAGCGAGCTGGATTAAGAACTGCTTCAGGATCTATTAAAGCAGTGAGCTAGCTGGGTAAAGAGTTGCTTCAGGGTCTGTTAAAGCAGTGAGCTGGATAAAGAGTTTCTTTCGGGTCTGTTAAAGTGATGAGCTGGATAAAGAGCTGATTCAGGGTCTGTTAAATCAGTAAACTGGATAAAGAGCTGCTTCAGTGTCTGTTAAAGCAGTGAGCATGCTGGATAAAGAGCTGCTTCAGGATCTGTTAAAGCAGTGAGCTAGATGAATAAATAGTTGTTTTAGGATCTGTTAAAGCAGTGAGCTGGATAAAGAGCATCTTCAGGGTCTGTTAAAGCAGTTAGTTAGCTGGATAAATAGCTTGTTCAGCATCTGTTAAATTAGTGAGCTGGATAAAGAGCTGCTTCGGGTTATGTTAAAGTAGCGAGCTGGATCAAGAGCTGCTTCAGGATCTGTTAAAGCAGTGAGCAAGCTGGATAAAGAGCTGCTTTAGGGTCTGTTAAAGTGATGAGCTGGATAAAAGCTGATTCAGGGTCTGTTAAAGCAGTGAGCTAGCTGGATAAAGAGCTGCTTTAGGGTCTGTTAAAGCAGTGAGCTAGCTGGATGAAGAGCTGCTTCAGAGTCCTATTAAAGCAATGAGCTAGCTGGATAAAGAGCTACTTCAGGGTCTGTTAAAGCAGTGAGCTATCTGGATAACACACCCTAAAATAGTTATTTAAGGTAGTGAGCTAGCTGGAAAAAGAGCTGCTTCGGGTTCTGTTAAAGTAATGAGCCAGCTTGAAAAATAGTTTATTCAGGGTCTGTTAAAGCAGTGAGCTGGAAAAGAGCTGCTTCAGGATCGATTAAAGCAGTGAGATGGATATAGAGCTGCTTCAGGGTCTGTTAAAGCAGTGAGCAGGATAAAGAGCTGCTTCAGGGTCTGTCAAAGCAGTGAGCTGGATAAAGAGCTGCTTCAGGTTCAGTTAAAGCTGTAAGCTAGCTGGAAAATAGCTGCTTCAGGGTCTATTAAAGCAGTGAGTTTGATAATGAGCTGCCTCAGGGTCGGTTAAAGCAGTTAGCTAGCTGGATAAAGAGCTGCTTAAGGGTATTTTAAAGCAGTGAGCTGGTTAAAGAGTTGTTTCAGGGTCTGTTAAAGCAGTGAGCTGGATAAAGAGCTGATTCTGGGTCTGTTAAAGCAGTGAGCCAGCTGGATAATGAGCTGCTTCAGGGACTGTCAAATCAGTGAGCAGTATAGATAAGTGCTTCAGGTTCTGTTAAAGCAGTGAGCTAGCTTGATAAAGAGCAGCTTCAGGGTCTGTTAAAGCAGTGAGCTAGCTGGATAAAGAGCAACTTCAGGGTCTGTTAAAGCAGTGAGCTGGCTGGATAAAAAGCTGCCCTACCTAACGCCTTCTGCCCCTACCTACCCCCCTACTGCCCCTACCTACCCCCTACTGCCCCTACCTACCCCCCTACTGCCCCTACCTACCCCCCTACTGCCCCTACCTACCCCCCTACTGCCCCTACCTACCCCCTACTGCTTTACCTACCCCTATACTGCCCCTGCCTACCCCCTACTGCCCCTACCTACCCCCCTACTGCCCCTACCTAACGCCTACTGCCCCTACCTACCCCCCTACTGCCCCTACCTACACCATACTGATCCCATTTTCCCCTACTGCCCTTATGTACCCCCTTAAATGTCCCTGTCTTCCCCTACCTACTCCCCTACTACCCCCCTGCTGCCCCTACCTACCCCCCTACTACCCCCCTGCTGCCCCTACCTACCCCCCTACTAACCCCTGCTGCTGCCCTATCTACCCCCTACTTTCCCTGTTTGCCATTTACTAGCTGTGCTTGTTTCAGGAGGTGGGTGAGGGCTGTATTTGCAAGCCCATTGGAACAAATAGCTAATTTTTTGCACATTTCTGTCAAGAAGAGAGACACTGAAGCCCAGCTAGTGGAGCTAGCATGTAGTTTCAAATGGTAATGAATGTTTTCAACGCTGCAGGAGCTGTGTTTATTTTGCTCTATTCCGGGACAATGTGGACCGTCCGGACTTTCAATATAGCAAATGTTTGCTTGCAGAGGACTACAGGGGTGAAGTGGTTTGTCACGGATTCTGCCGAGACTGCTCCTCCTCCTGGTTCGGGCAGGCTTCGGCGTTCGCCGTCCCCGGAGTACTAGCTGCCACCGCTCCATGTTTCTTGGTGTGATTGCTTTCGTCTGTCTTTTACACCTGTGTCCGTTTGGTGGCTGATTACTTGTCCTATAAGTTCCTTGTTTTGCTTAGGTTAGATTGTGTGTTGTTTTTCGCCTGTCCGTTGTGCTGCGTGTTTTGTACCTGTTTTCTTGGTTATTTGTTTTACGCATAGTTTGCGTATTTTGCTCGCCTCTGTTTTTTGTTGAGGCCGTTCTCTGTATTTTTGCCTATTGGTAAACTTCAGTAAACTTTGTTGGACTAGCTTCGGTGTCCTGCGCCTGACTTCCACACACCTTACACCTCAGCCCTTGACAGAACAACACACCATCATGGAGTCAGCAGGAGCAGTGGCGGCACCCAAGTCGCTGGAGGATCGGATCAGCGATCAAGACACCATGATCCGGCAACTTGGGGCCGCCATGAACGAGGTGTCCAACACTCTGCGCCGGTTGGTGACTGGAGAGGTGCCCACGCCTTCTCACACCATCCCATCACCAACGGCCAGTCCTCCTCTCTCAGCACCGGAACCCAGTGGCATACGGCTCTCGCTCCCGAGGGCATATGACGGTTCTGCAGCCGGGTGTCAGGGGTTCCTCCTGCAGGTGGAACTCTACCTGGCTACCCTACACCCAGCGCCCTCGGGGTACGAGAGCGTCTCCGCCCTCATCTCCTGTCTATCCGGCAAGGCGTTGGAGTGGGCCAACGCCGAATGCAGGGGAATAGACGCCGCTACAATCACCTACGCGGAGTTCTCCCGCCGCTTCAGGGCTGTCTTCAATCACCCACATGAGGGAAAGGCGGCGGGGGAGCGTCTGTTCCACCTCCGACAGGGGAAGAGGAGCGCACAGGAGTTCGCCCTGGAGTTCCGGACTCTAGCGGCGGATGCGGGGTGGAATGAGAGGGTCCTCATCGACCATTACCGGTGTAGCCTACGAGAGGACGTTCGTGGTGAGCTGGCCTGCAGGGACACCAACCTAACCTTCGACCAGTTGGTAGACATCTCCATCCGTCTCGACACCCTGCTGGCTACCCGCGGACTTCCCGAGTGGGGGTTGTCCTTTCCACCCTCCAGCACCTCCGAGCCGATTCCCATGGAGCTCGGGGGTGCTGGCGCTAGAGAGAGGAGGAGAGAGAACCCGAGGGGGGCCATCCCCTGCACCAACTGTGGCCGTGGAGGACACACCGCGGCCAGGTGCTGGGGAGGGTCTCCTGGGAGGGGGGACAACAGGTCACGCACTGGGGAGTCATTTCAGGTGAGTAGGCGCCCCACTTACCCAGAGCTCTCTGTTGGTCACATGAGTATTCCTGTGAGATTTCCACAGGTGGCACCTCATTCCCAGCATAAGGCGCTAGTAGATTCAGGCGCAGCTGGGAATTTTGTTGATCGTGCATTTTGTTATAAGTTAGGAATTCCCCTTCGGCCGGTAGAAGCCCCCTTTCCTGTTCATGCCCTAGACAGCCGGCCGTTGGGGTCGGGGCTGATCAGAGAAGTCACAGCACCACTTAAGATCACGACGCAGGGGGGTCATGAGGAGACCATTCAGTTTTATCTGATTGACTCTCCTGCGTACCCCGTGGTGCTGGGGCTTCCCTGGTTAAGCACCCATGATCCTACCATTGCGTGGCAACAGAGGGCTCTTATGGAGTGGTCTGACCAGTGTGTATGGAGATGTCTAGGTGTTTCCTTAGGGGCGACCTCGGTAGAGAGTCCGAACCAAGTGCCCGCAATGCGCATTCCCCCTGAGTATGAGGATTTAGCACTTGTGTTCAGTAAAACGAGGGCTACACGGCTACCACCTCATAGACAGGGGGATTGTGCGATAGATCTCCAAACAGGAGCGGCACTTCCGCAGAGCCGTGTGTATCCACTGTCTCAAGAGGAGACAGCGGCTATGGAAACTTACATAGCCGAGTCCTTGGCACAGGGATACATACGGTCTTCCACTTCCCCGGTTTCCTCGAGTTTCTTCTTTGTGAAGAAGAAGGACGGGGGGTTGCGCCCGTGTATTGACTATCGTAGTCTCAATTAGATCACGGTTAAGTACAGTTACCCTCTTCCACTGATTGCGACTATGACAGAATCATTACGCGGAGCGCAGTTCTTCACAAAGTTGGATCTCAGGAGCGCGTACAATCTGGTACGCATTAGGGAGGGGGATGAATGGAAGACCGCATTTAGCACCACCTCAGGTCATTACGAGTATCTCGTCATGCCATACGGGTTAATGAATGCTCCTTCAGTCTTCCAATCCTTTGTTGACGAGATTTTCCGGGACATGCATGGGCAGGGTGTGGTAGTATACATCGACGACATCCTAGTGTACTCTTCCACACGAGCCGAGCATGTAGCCCTGGTGCGCCGAGTGTTGAGAAGACTGTTGGAGCATGACTTGTATGTCAAGGCAGAGAAATGCCTGTTCTTCCAGGAGTCCGTCTCCTTTTTGGGTTATCGGTTTGTCCGCGTCTGGTGTGGAGATAGAGGTAGACCGTGTGTCGGCCGTGCGTAATTGGCAAACTCCAACCACTGTCAAAGAGGTGCAGCAGTTCTTGGGTTTTTGCTAATTACTACCGGAGGTTTTATCCGGGGCTTTGGACAGGTTGCATCTCCCATTACGTCCTTGCTAAAGGGGGGTCCGGTTCGGTTGCAGTGGTCAGCTGAGGCGGACAGGGCATTTGCCAAGCTGAAGAACCTGTTCACCTCGGCCCCGGTGCTGGCGCATCCGGATCCCTCTTTACCATTCCAAGTAGAGGTAGACGCGTCCGAGGCCGGCATAGGGGCAGTCCTGTCACAACGGTCCGGCACGCCACCTAAGCTGCGCCCCTGTGCGTTCTACTCCAAGAAGCTCAGCTCGGCGGAGCGAAATTATGACGTTGGGGACAGGGAGCTGTTAGCTGTAGTCCAGGCCCCTAAGGTGTGGAGGCATTGGCTTGAGGGGGCTCAACACCCTTTCCTCATTCTGACTGATCACCGTAACCTGGAGTACATCAGGGCAGCTAGGAGATTGAACCCTCGTCAGGCTAGGTGGAACATGTTCCTGACCCGGTTTGTTTTTAAGATCACATACATCCCAGGGTCCCAGAACGGTAAGGCAGACGCACTGTCCCGGCGGTATGACACAGAGGAGAGGTCCATTGAGCCTACTTCCATACTGCCGGAGTCTTGTTTGGTGGCTCCGGTGGTGTGGGAGGTCGATTGCGGATATCGAGCGGGCACTGCGTACCGACCCTACTCCCCCCGAGTGTCCTGTGGGACGGACGTACGTCCCGCTCGAGGTTCGTGATCGTCTGATTTATTGGGCTCATACATCACCCTCCTCTGGACATCCAGGTATTGGCCGGACAGTGCACTGCCTTAGCGTGAAATATTGGTGGCCAACGTTAGCTAGGGATGTGAGGGTTTATGTCTCCTCCTGCTCGGTGTGTGCCCAGTGTAAGGCGCCTAGACATTTGCCCAGGGGTAAGTTACATCCCCTGCCCGTTCCACAATGACCATGGTCCCACCTATCGGTGGATTTTGTGACCGACCTACCCCCCTCCCAGGGGAATACCACCATTTTGGTCGTTGTGGATCGGTTTTTCCAAGGCCTGTCGTCTCCTCCCAATGCCGGGTCTCCCTACTGCCCTACAGACCGCTGAGGCCCTATTTACCCATGTGTTCCGGCACTATGGGGTCCCCGAGGATATTGTGTCTGACCGAGGTCCCCAGTTCACCTCCAGAGTTTGGGGGGCGTTCATGGAATGCTTGGGGGTCTCGGTAAGCCTTACCTCGGGGTACCACCCAGAGAGCAATGGGCAGGTTGAACGTGTCAACCAGGATGTGGGTAGGTTTCTGAGGTCCTATTGCCGGGACCGGCCGGAGGAGTGGTCTAGGTTCATCCCCTGGGCAGAGATGGCCCAGAACTCTCTCCGCCACTCCTCCACCAATTTAACACCTTTCCAGTGTGTTTTAGGTTATCAGCCGGTCCTGGCACCATGGCACGAGAGCCAGATCGAGGCCCCTGCGGTGGACGAGTGGATTCGGCGCTCGGAGGAGACGTGGGACGCTGCCCATGTCCATCTGCAGCGTGCCATCCGTCAACAAAAGGCGAGCGCCGATCGCCACCGCAGTGAGGGACCGGTGTACGCACCGGGAGATCGAGTCTGGCTCTCGACTCGAAACCTGCCCCTCCGCCTGCCCTGCCGGAAGCTGGGTCGGCGGTTTGTGGGGCCCTTTAAAGTCCTGAGAAGGTTGAACGAGGTGTGTTACAGGTTACAACTGCCTATTGAGTACAAGAATATTAACCCCTCGTTCCATGTGTCTCTTCTCAGGCCGGTGGTAGCTGGCCCACTCCAAGAAGATGAGATAGGAGAGACCCCCCCGCCCCCTTTGGACATCGAGGGGGCCCCGGCGTACAGGGTCCAGACCATCTTGGACTCGAGGCGCCGGATGAGTGGTCTCCAGTATCTCGTGGAGTGGGAGGGGTACGGTCCGGAGGAACGGTGCTGGGTGCCTAGGAGGGACATCCTAGATCCGTCCCTCCTGACTGAGTTCCACCGTGGGCATCCCACGCGCCCGGGTCCGCGTCCTCCTGGCCGTCCCCGAGGCCGGAGTCGGCGCACGGCTGGGTCCGTGCGTCAAGGGGGGGTACTGTCACTGATTCTGCCGAGACTGCTCCTCCTCCTGGTTCGGGCAGGCTTCGGCGTTCGCCGTCCCCGGAGTACTAGCTGCCACCGCTCCATGTTTCTTGGTGTGATTGCTTTCGTCTGTCTTTTTACACCTGTGTCCGTTTGTGTGCTGATTACTTGTCCTATAAGTTCCTTGTTTTGCTTTAGGTTAGATTGTGTGTTGTTTTTCGCCTGTCCGTTGTGCTGCGTGTTTTGTACCTGTTTTCTTGGTTATTTGTTTTCTTATTATTTTGCTCGCCTCTGTTTTTTGTTGAGGCCGTTCTCAGTATTTTTGCCTATTGGTAAACTTCAGTAAACTTTGTTGGACTAGCTTCGGTGTCCTGCGCCTGACTTCCACACACCTTACACCTCAGCCCTTGACATGGTTACTCTTAGCAAACAAGTAGCGAACCTACACAAGCTACTGGGGAATCCACAGCCGTCTACTATCTCTTTCTCTTCTACTCCAGTAGCTGGACGCCGCTCTGGCCTGGTGGGAGTGTCGCTGCTGTGTCATCTCTCTACAGCTGACTGGCCGGAACTCTGCAGGGATCCCTCCCCAAAGGAGTCTCCCCCTTCCCTGAATAATGGAGTTAGCGGGTTGCTTCTGGATGACTTAGTGGATGTTCTTGATCCTACCAACCAGCCATGGAGGCACAACACTCGCCGTGGAAGTTGAAAGCAGCAGCCTTTGGCAATAGGGGCCTCCTTGGTAATGGGAAGCCCGGACCGGATACAGACTTCAAACAGCTTCACCACCCTGGATCCAGAGGTTCCGGGGCCTTCATCCCTGAGGGGTTTCTGCTTCGAGATCGGATCTGGCGGTACTTGCACCTTAGTCTTCTGGTGTTGCTCTGGGTGTTGCTATAGGCCACCAAGTGCTAACAGTCAGTATCTAAATAATATGTGTGAAATGCTTGATAGTGTATGTGATGTAAACAGAGAGGTCTACTTTCTTGAGGACCTGAATATTGACTGGTTTTCATCAAGCTGTCCGCTCAAGAAGCTTCTCACTGTAACCAGTGCCTGTAATCTGGTTCAGGTAATTAATCAACCTACCACAGTGTTTACAAACACTACAGGAACAAGATAATCCACATGTATCGATCACATTTTCACTAATACTGTAGAACTTTGTTCTAAAGCTGTATCGTCAAAATAGCGCCGGAGGGGATGGCTGACGTTTTACGTTCTCCTAACCAACTGTGCTATTTTGTGTGTTTTTTCACATTGTTTGTAGCATATTTTGTACATAATGTTACTGCTACCATCTCTTATGACCGTAAAGAGCTTCTGGATATCAGAACAGTGATTACTCACCTCGAACTGGATGAAGATTTTTTCTTTAATGAGTCCAATGCGAAGGATATACTGCTTCTCCGAGACCAGGTCCAAATCCTCGTCATTCGCGTGAAGAAAATACCAAAATATAGGGGGCGGAGATTGGGGTGCCTTGTGAGAATTAATTGGTGAGTTTGTAACCCGCCTCTACCATCCGTTCTATTGGCCAATGTGCAATCATTGGAGAATAAACTGGATGATCTCTGTTCGAGACTATCCTACCAAAAGGATATTAAAAACTGTAATATCTTATGTTTCACTGAGTCGTGGCTGAACTACAACACGGATAATATACAGTTGGATGGGTTTTCCGTGCATCGGCAGGACAGAACATCTACGTCTGGTAAGATGAGGGGTGGGGGTGTGTGTCTATTTGTCAATAACAGCTGGTGCACGATGTCTAATATTAAGGAAGTCTCAAGGTATTGCTCGCCTGAGGTAGAGTACCTCATGATAAGCTGTAGACCACACTATCTACCAAGAGAGTTTTCATACAGTGGGGAAAAAAAGTATTTAGTCAGCCACCAATTGTGTAAGTTCTCCCACTTAAAAAGATGAGAGAGGCCTGTAATTTTCATCATAGGTCCATGTCAACTATGACAGACAAAATGAGAAAAGAAAATCCAGAAAATCACATTGTAGGATTTTTAATTAATTTATTTGCAAATTATGGTGGAAAATAAGTATTTGGTCAATAACAAACGTTTCTCAATACTTTGTTATATACCCTTTGTTGGCAATGACACAGGTCAAACGTTTTCTGTAAGTCTTCACAAGGTTTTCACACAATGTTGCTGGTATTTTGGCCCATTCCTCCATGCAGATCTCCTCTAGAGCAGTGATGTTTTGGGGCTGTCGCTGGGCAACACAGACTTTCAACTCCCTCCAAAGATTTTCTATGGGGTTGAGATCTGGAGACTGGCTAGGCCACTCCAGGACCTTGAAATGCTTCTTACGAAGCCACTTCTTTGTTGCCCGGGCGGTGTGTTTGGGATCATTGTCATGCTGAAAGATCCAGCCACGTTTCATCTTCAATGCCCTTGCTGATGGAAGGAGGTTTTCACTCAAAATCTCACGATACATGGCCCCATTCATTCTTTCCTTTACATGGATCAGTCGTCCTGGTCCCTTTGCAGTAAAACAGCCCCAAAGCATGATGTTTCCACCCCCATGCTTCACAGTAGGTATGGTGTTCTTTGGATGGAACTCAGCATTCTTTGTCCTCCAAACAAGACGAGTTGAGTTTTTACCAAAAAGTTATATTTTGGTTTCATCTGACCATATGACATTCTCCCAATCCTCTTCTGGATCATCCAAATGCACTCTAGCAAACTTCAGACGGGCCTGGACATGTACTGGCTTAAGCAGGGGGACACGTCTGGCACTGCAGGATTTGAGTCCCTGGCGGCGTAGTGTGTTACTGATGGTAGGCTTTGTTACTTTGGTCCCAGTTCTCTGCAGGTCATTCACTAGGTCCCCCCGTGTGGTTCTGGGATTTTTGCTCACCGTTCTTGTGATAATTTTGACCCCACGGGGTGAGATCTTGCGTGGAGCCCCAGATCGAGGGAGATTATCAGTGGTCTTGTATGTCTTCCATTTCCTAATAATTGCTCCCACAGTTGATTTCTTCAAACCAAGCTGCTTACCTATTGCAGATTCAGTCTTCCCAGCCTGGTGCAGGTCTACAATTTTGTTTCTGGTGTCCTTTGACGGCTCTTTGGTCTTGGCCATAGTGGAGTTTGGAGTGTGACTGTTTGAGGTTGTGGACAGGTGTCTTTTATACTGATAACAGTTCAAACAGGTGCCATTAATACAGGTAACGAGTGGAGGACAGAGGAGCCTCTTAAAGAAGAAGTTACAGGTCTGTGAGAGCCAGAAATCTTGCTTGTTTGTAGGTGACCAAATACTTATTTTCCACCATAATTTGCAAATAAATTCATAAAAAATCCTACAATGTGATTTTCTGGAGAAAAAAAAATCTCAATTTGTCTGTCATAGTTGACGTGAACCTATGATGAAAATTACAGGCCTCTTTCATCTTTTTAAGTGGGAGAACTTGCACAGTTGGTGGCTGACTAAATACTTTTTTTCCCCACTGTATATAATTTTCGTAGCTGTCTATTTACCACCACAAACCGATGCTGGCACTAAGACCGCAATCAACAAGCTGTAAAAGGCCATAAGCAAACAAGTGGCAAGGGGTCTTGAATGCAGGCAAACTTAAATCCGTTTTACCTCATTTCTACCAGCATGTCACATGTGCAACCAGAGGAAAAAAACTCTAGACCACCTTTACTCCACACACAGAGACGCATAAAAAGCTCTCCCTCGCCCTCCATTTGGCAAATCTGACCATAATTCTATCCTCCTGATTCCTGCTTACAAGCAAAAACTAAAGCAGTAATCCGGATGCTTATAAGAAATCCCGCTATGCCCTCGGACGAACCATCAAACAGGCAAAGCATCAATGTAGGACAAAGATTGAATCCTACTACACCAGCTCTGATGCTCGTCGGATGTGGCAGGGCTTGCAAACTATTATGGACTACAAAAGGGAAACCCAGCCGCGAGCTGCCCAGTGACATGAGCCTACCAGACGAGGTAAATGCCTTTTATGCTCGCTTCGAGGCAAGCCACACTGAAACATGCATGAGAGCACCAGCTGTTCCGGACGACTGTGTGATCACGCTCTCCGTAGCCGATGTGAGTAAGACCTTTAAACAGGTCAACATTCACAAGGCAGCAGGGACAGATGGATTACCAGGACGTGTACTCAGAGCATGTGCTGACCAACTGGCAAGTGTCTTCACTGACATTGTCAACCTCACCCTAACCAAGTCTGTAATACAACATGTTTCAAGCAGAACACCATAGTCCCTGTACCCAAGGACACTAAGATAACTGGACTAAATGACTACCGACCCGTAGCACTGACGTCTGTAGCCATGAAGTGCTTTGAAAGGCTGGTCATGGCTCACATCAACACCATTATCCCAGAAACCCTAGACGCACTCCATTTTGCATACCGCCCCAACAAAACCACAGATGATGCAATTTATATTGCACTCCACACTGCCCTTTCCCACCTGGACAAGAGGAACACCTGTGTGAGAATGCTATTCATTGACTACAGCTCAGCGTTCAACACCATAGTGCCCTCAAAGCTCATCACTAAGCTAAGGACCCTGGGACTAAACACCTCCCTCTGCAACTGCATCCTGGACATCCTGACGGGCCACCACCAGGTGGTAAGGGTAGGTAACAATTCACTTAGATAATACCTTTGATGATACAGTGGTAGCAATACATTGTTTCAACTTCTTCAGAAGAGACAGGAATGCCAATGGTGGAGGTGATGCGGTTTATATTCAGAGTCATATTCCTGTAAAGCTTAGAGAGGATCTCATGTCAAATGCTGTTGAAGTAATATGGCTACAGGTTCATCTGCCTCACCTAAAGCCTATTCTGGTGGGAAGCTGCTATAGACCAACAAGTGCTTACAGTCAGTATCTGGATAATATGTGTGAAATGCTTGATGATGTATGTGATATCAACAGAGAGGTATATTTTCTGTTGACCAAAATATTGACTGGCTTTCATCAAGCTGCCCACTCAAGAAAAAGCTTCAGACTGTAACCAGCGCCTGCAACCTGGTTCAGGTTATCAGTCAATCTTCCAGGGTTTTTACAAACAACACAGGGGATGAAATCATCCACATGTATTGATCACAACTTTCCTAATGCTGCAGAAAATCTGCTATAAAGCATTATCCAAATCCACCAGATGTAGTGATCAGATTATATACTGAATATAAATATAAACGCAACATGCAACAATTTCAAAGATTTAACCTAGTTACAGTTCATATACGGAAACCAGTTAAAATCATTAGGCCCTAATCTATGGATTTCACATGACTGGGAAGGGGTGCAGCCATGGGTGGGCCTGGGAGGGCAAAGGCCCAGCCAATCAGAATACGTTTTTCCTCATAAAAGGGCTTTATTAAACACAGAAATACTCCTCAGCACCCCCAAACACAGCTCCAGCATTCATTGAATCAGATGGCTCATTCATCACAAAACCCACTGATATTGCCAACAACTTTAATGACTTTTTCATTGGTAAGATTAGAAAATTTAGGGATGACATGCTAATAACAAATTCTTAACCTACATATCACTGACCGAATTATGAAAGGCAAGCATTGTAATTTAGAATTCCGTAAAGTGAGTGTGGAAGAGGTGAAAAAATGGTTGTCTATCAACAATGACAAGCCACCTGGGTCTGACAACTTGGATGCAAAATTACTGAGGATAACATAGGACGATATTGCCACTCCTATTTGCCATCTCTTCAATATAAGCCTACTAGAAAGTGTGTTTGACCAGATACAATGCTATTTCATTGTAAACAAATTAACAACAGATTTTCAGCACGATTATAGGGAAGGTCATTCAACATGTACAGCTCTTATACAAATTACTGATGATTGTCTGAGAGAGATTGATAATAAAAAATATTGTGGGGGCTGTTTTGTCTGACTTCAGTGCAGCTTTTGACATTATCAATCATAGTCTGCTGCTGGAAGAACGTATGCGTTATGGCTTTACTCCCCCTGCTATATTGTGCATAAAGAGTTACCTGTCTAACAGAACACAGAGGGTGTTATTTAATGGAAGCCTCTCCAACATAATCCAGGCCCATTACTTATTTTCAAACTTTACTAATGACCTGCCACTGGATCTGAGTAAAGCCTGTATGTCTATGTATGCTGATGACTCGACACTATACAAGTCAGCAACCACAGCAAGTGAAATCACTGCAACACTTAAAGAGCTGCAGTCAGTTTCAAGATGGTTGGCAAGAAATAAGTTAGTCCTAAATATTTAAAAAATGAAATGCATTGTATTTGGGACAAATCATTCACTAAACCCTAAACCTCAATTAAATCTTATAATGAATAATGTGGAAATTGAGCAAGTTGAGGAGACTAAACTGCTTGGCGTAACCCTGGACTGTAAACTATCATGGTCAAAACATGTTGATACAACAGTAGCTAAGATGGGGAGAAGTCTGTTCATAATAAAGCACTGCTCTTCTTTCTTAACATCGCTATCAACAAGGCAGGTCCTACAGGCCCTAGTTTTGTCACACCTGGACTACTGTACAGTCATGTGGTCAGGTGCCACAAAGAGGGACTTACGAAAATTACAATTGGCTCAGAACAGGGCAGCACGGCCGGCCCTTAAATGTACATGGAGAGCTAACATTAATAATATGCACGTCAATCTCTCCTGGCTCATATTTTGCATCTTCAAAGTGGTAGGCATCTCGTGTAATTCAAATGATACAAACCCCCCAAAAATCAATTTAAATTCCAGGTTGTAAGGCAACAAAATAGGAAAAATGCCAACGGGGGTGAATACTTTTGCAAGCTACCGTATGCCATCTGTAAAAACAACTAAAATTGTTAAATTACGAGCTTAGTTGGTTTAGCCACAGAAAAAGACAGCAACCTTCACGCTAGCCATGATTGGCTGAGATAATGAGTGGGCTGGACATGCCAAGAGATGAGTTCAGATTGGTCTGCCATATAGCATGTTTCTGTTTATTTGAGCTGGTTAGTATGTGTAGGTAATCATGTCTAACGCGGCTTTTTTAAAAATATATCGTGTAGTAGAGCTGCATAAGTGTTGCTCTCCACTTTCTGGAGGACCGAGTTTTGAAATCAGTGGAATTAGAGTATGATAGCTAAGGAGATGGAGAAAACACCTGACTCCGGATTACATCTTCAAACTAAGGGCAACCATGGCATCCGTGACAGGGGGAAGCATCCATCCATGATGTATACTGGTCAGATAGTCTAGCTAGCTACATTTTCAGATATTACACGTTTCTAATTTTGACAAAGTCGTTTTCTTTTCAAGTTAAAGTGTACTGTTAGCTAGCTAGCTAACGTTAGCTGGCTGGCTTGCTAGCGTTACGCGTATGATCTTATTATTCGTATCTCAGAGCCATTTGCTTTGCTAATTATAGCCTAATGTTAGCTAGCTAACGTTGAACATGGTTGGTTAGCTACCTGAAGATTCATGCAGGGTAGTAACATCATGAGTTGGGATTATGGTTCATTGTTTACCTAGCTAGCTACATGTCTTAACAAAAGACTCCACTATGCAAGTAACAATTTCAATAGAACGTCACTGCGATAACTGTCGATAGACGTAGCTGGTAAATTCGCTCTGGCTATCTACTCCAATTTCAGAGCACTCTCATCTGAGTGTGCCAGAGGGTAGAATAACTGACGAATTTACGAACACTCAACACCTGTTGAATATGGCCGGTGTCAGTAAATGTTGGCAAAAAAGCATAAATTGTTGCCAGCAGCACAGTTGCATTCACCAACGTTCTGGATAACATAAAAACAGCCTAACCAGCTCTGCTAGGGCGAGTAAAATGGTCAGAGTGAGGTGTTCTCTCATTTGTGTCTGGAAGTAGCTAGCAAGCTAGCCAACGTTAGCTTGGGTGCTTGACTACTCTTGTTAGGACAGAACACTCAGATCAACCCTTAAAGAGATGGGTGGGGCTAAAGCTTAAGAGGGTGTGAACAATGCAGAATGGGTGTAGACAAAGAAGAGTTCTCCAGTAGGTACCAAAACATTCAAAGGCCATTTTCAAAGGCCAAGTTTATCAACTTTCAAAGCATAATTACTTTCCCATTGTTCCCTTAAATGCAGTGTATGATATACAATTTTGTAGCTCTGTGTCTCTGCTTTTATCCAATGTAAAAAACACCATGTCAAATTTTGCTACATAAGACTAAATCAAGGAGGTCGGTAACAAATGGGCATGTTTGACCTGATAATCTATAACTGAGCATGTTTGAACTGATAATCTATAACTGAGCATGTTTGATCTATAAATGGATAATCAACTTGACGTCATTGTTGCGCCTTTTAGTGATCATAGTGTGAGGTACAGTATATACTCTGTGTGTGTGTTTGTGCCTTCAGTGTATTTGTGTGTGCGTGAATATGTGTGTTTGTGTGTCTCAGGAAACCCCCAGGCCAGAGTATGATGAAATCCTACAAGAGAAGAGACGGAATAAGAGAGGAGCAAAAAGGAGGAGTGAGGTATTTATTATTATAATACTATATAGAAATAGATAGATGGATAGATAGATATACAGTACCAGTCAAACGTTTGGACATACCTACTCATTCCAGGGTTTTTCTTTATTTTTACTATTTTCTACATTGTAGAATAATAGTGAAGACATCAAAACTATGAAATAACACATATGGAATCATGTAGTAACCAAAAAAGTGTTAAACAAATCAAAATATATTTTATATTTGAGATTCTTCAAAGTAGCCACCCTTTGCCTTGATGACAGCCTATATGACACAAAGACAACCTCCGTGTCTTTGTGAGATGCAGAGTAGGTGAATGGATGATCTCCGCATGTGTGGTCCCCACCGTAAAGCATGGAGGAGGAGGTGTGCTGGTGTGGGGGTGCTTTGCTGGTGACACTGTCAGTGATTTATTTAGAATTCAAGGCACACTTAACCAGCATGGATACCACAGCATTCTGCAGCGATACGCCATCCCATTTTGTTAGCACTTAGTGGGACTATCCCAACACACCTCCAGGCTGTGTAAGGGCTATTTGACCAAGAAGGAGAGTGATGGAGACTCTGCGTCTCACAAAGACACGGCGGTTGGAACCAAAAATCTCAAATTTGGACTCATCAGACCAAATGACAGATTTCCACTGGTCTAATGTCCATTGCTTGTGTTTCTTGGCCCAAGCAAGTCTCTTCTTATTATTGGTGTCCTTTAGTAGTGGTTTCTTTGCAGCAATTCGACCATGAAGGCCTGATTCACGCAGTCTCCTCTGAACAGTTGATGTTGAGATTTGTCTGTTACTTGAACTCTGTGAAGCATTTATTTGGGCTGCAGTTTATGAGGCTGGTAAATCTAATGAATTTATCCTCTGCAACAGAGGTGACTCTGGTTCTTCCATTTCTGTGGCGGTCCTCATGAGAGCAAGTTTCATCATAGCTCTTGATGGATTTTGCACCAGCACTTGAAGAAACTTTCAAAGTTCTTGAAGTCTTCTGGATTGACTGACCTTCATGTCTTAAAGTAATGATGGACTGTCATTTCTCTTTGCTTATTTGAGCTGTTCTTGCCATAATATGGACTTAGTCTTTTACCAAATAAGGCTATCTTCTGTATACCCCCCCTACTTTGTCACAACACAACTGATTGGCTCAAATGCATTAAGAAGGAAGGAAATTCCACAAATTAGCTTTTAAGAAGGCACACCTGTTAATTGAAATGCATTCCAGGTGACTACCTCATGAAGCTGGTTGAGAGAATGCCAAGAGTGTGCAAAGCTGTCATCAAGGCAAAGGGTGGCTACTTTGAAGAATCTCAAATATAAAATATATTTTAATTTGTTTAACACTTTTTGGGTTACTAAATGATTCCATATGTGTTATTTCATAGTTTTGATGTCTTCACTATTATTCTACAATGTAGAAAATAGAAGAAATAAATAAAAACCCTTGAATGAGTAGGTGTTCTAAAACTTTTGACTGGTAATATATATATATCGTAATGATGTCATGTCATAGTATTGTGTGGACCAGGGAAGAGTTAGTAGATAATTTACTTGGTTCCACTGTTTATGGTAGTATGATTGATGGACAGGATATAATGACCTGGGTTAAACGGTAATAAAAACAAAGAAAGGGAGTGCCTATGATGGTTTCCTGAAAGGAAGGATAACCAAGGGGATATAAGGGAGAATGGACCTTTGTTAGAGAGTTGGAAACAGCAAAAGGCAAAGCTCTGCCTATTGTTGTATCTAACCCGGTGCCGACTAATAATATTTGTATTAACTTTCTACAAAGTGTCTAACTATATTCTTACATCCTTGATTACTTGAATACCTGAAACTCATCATAACATATATATATATATATATATATATATATATATATATATATATATATATATATATATATATATATATATATATATATAAATATAGATTGATTGATAGATATGGTTTGTGTTAGTATACAGATGTGTGTTAGTATACAGGTGTGTATTGTGTGTTAGCATACAGGTGTGTATTGTGTGTTAGCATACAGGTGTGTATTGTGTGTTAGCATACAGGTGTGTAATGTGTATTAGCATACAGGTGTGTGTTGTGTGTTAGCATACAGGTGTGTATTAGCATACAGGTGTGTGTTGTGTGTTGGTATACAGGTGTGTATTGTGTGTTAGTATACAGGTGTGTAATGTGTGTTAGTATACATGTGTGTGTATTGTGTATTAGCATACAGGTGTGTATTCTGTGTTAGTTTACAGGTGTGTAATGTGTGTTAGCATACAGGTGTGTATTGTGTGTTGGTATACAGGTGTGTATTGTGTGTTAGCATACAGATGTGTATTGTGTGTTGGTATACAGGTGTGTAATGTGTGTTGGTATACAGGTGTGTAATGTGTGTTAGCATACAGGTGTGTAATGTGTGTTGGTATACAGGTGTGTGTATTGTGTGTTAGTATACAGGTGTGTATTGTGTGTTAGTTTACAGGTGTGTATTGTGAAAGGTTGGTATACAAAATAATATTTATGTGTGTATGTGTGTGTCTGTCTGAGCACGTGCATGTGTGCAATGACATTATGCATTCCATTATTTGCAGCTGGATGGAGTGGGGGATGGCGAAGCAGAGCAGGGAGAGAAGGACAAGATGCTCTCACAGGTACGAGGGAGGGAGGGGAGAGAAGAGGTGGAAGTGGAGATAGGGATGGAGGGAGGGAGGGAGGGAGGGAGGGAAGGGAGAGAAGAGGTGGAAGTGGAGATAGGGATGGAGGGATGGAGGGAGGGAGGGAGGGAGGGAGGGAGGGAGGGAGGGAGGGGAGGGGAGGGAGGGAGGGAGGGAGGGAGGGAGGGAGGAGGGAGGGAGGGAGGGGGGGAGGGAGGGAGGGAGGGAAGAGGTGGAAGCGGAGATAGGGATGGAGGGAGGGAAGGAAGGACAGAGGAAGGGAAGGAGAGAAGTGGTGGGAGGGAAGGAGAGAGGGAGGGAGGGAGGGAGGAGTTCCATTGAATTGAACTTGTTTTGTTAAACAGAGCATGCTAAAGAGCTCCTATTGTTTGGTTACAGATCAAGCTAACCGTGCTTCCATTGTTTTGAACTGAAGGATGCTAAAAAACATTCCATTGTTTTGAACTGAAGGATGCTAAAAAACCTTCCATTGTTTTGAACTGAAGGATGCTAAAAAACCTTTCATTGTTTTGAACTGAAGGATGCTAATCGAGTTTATGTTGTTTTGAAGTGAAAGATGCTAATGCTAAGGCTAAACAGCAGTTTAGAAAAAGAAACCTGTGTGTTTGTGAGCGTGTGTGAACCCCTGCTCTGCTCTGGTTGGTTTAGCCAAAAGCTGCTTACCTTCCTCAGATTAGGTCAGATTATATATAGAGAGAGAGAAGGTAGACTAGCTAGAGAGATGTTGAAGCTTTCTGTAAACAGGCACATGATTACCCTGTCAGTATGAGTCTAACCATAACCCTGTCAGTATGAGTCTAACCCTGTCAGTATGAGTCTAACCATTACCCTGTCAGTATGAGTCTAACCATAACCCTGTCAGTATGAGTCTAACCATAACCCTGTCAGTATGAGTCTAACCCTGTCAGTATGAGTCTAACCCTGTCAGTATGAGTCTAACCATTACCCTGTCAGTATGAGTCTAACCCTGTCAGTATGAGTCTAACCATTACCCTGTCAGTATGAGTCTAACCATAACCCTGTCAGTATGAGTCTAACCATAACCCTGTCAGTATGAGTCTAACCATTACCCTGTCAGTATGAGTCTAACCCTGTCAGTATGAGTCTAACCATTACCCTGTCAGTATGAGTCTAACCCTGTCAGTATGAGTCTAACCATAACCCTGTCAGTATGAGTCTAACCCTGTCAGTATGAGTCTAACCATTACCCTGTCAGTATGAGTCTAACCATTACCCTGTCAGTATGAGTCTAACCCTGTCAGTATGAGTCTAACCATTACCCTGTCAGTATGAGTCTAACCCTGTCAGTATGACTCTAACCCTGTCAGTATGAGTCTAACCATAACCCTGTCAGTATGAGTCTAACCCTGTCAGTATGACTCTAACCCTGTCAGTATGAGTCTAACCATTACCCTGTCAGTATGACTCTAACCCTGTCAGTATGAGTCTAACCATTACCCTGTCAGTATGAGTCTAACCCTGTCAGTATGAGTCTAACCATAACCCTGTCAGTATGAGTCTAACCCTGTCAGTATGACTCTAACCCTGTCAGTATGAGTCTAACCCTGTCAGTATGACTCTAACCCTGTCAGTATGAGTCTAACCATAACCCTGTCAGTATGAGTCTAACCCTGTCAGTATGACTCTAACCCTGTCAGTATGAGTCTAACCATTACCCTGTCAGTATGACTCTAACCCTGTCAGTATGAGTCTAACCATTACCCTGTCAGTATGAGTCTAACCCTGTCAGTATGAGTCTAACCATAACCCTGTCAGTATGAGTCTAACCCTGTCAGTATGAGTCTAACCATAACCCTGTCAGTATGAGTCTAACCATAACCCTGTCAGTATGAGTCTAACCCTGTCAGTATGAGTCTAACCATAACCCTGTCAGTATGAGTCTAACCATTACCCTGTCAGTATGAGTCTAACCATTACCCTGTCAGTATGAGTCTAACCCTGTCAGTATGAGTCTAACCCTGTCAGTATGAGTCTAACCATTACCCTGTCAGTATGAGTCTAACCATTACCCTGTCAGTATGAGTCTAACCCTGTCAGTATGAGTCTAACCCTGTCAGTATGAGTCTAACCATTACCCTGTCAGTATGAGTCTAACCCTGTCAGTATGAGTCTAACCATAACCCTGTCAGTATGAGTCTAACCATTACCCTGTCAGTATGAGTCTAACCATTACCCTGTCAGTATGAGTCTAACCATTACCCTGTCAGTATGAGTCTAACCATTACCCTGTCAGTATGAGTCTAACCATTACCCTGTCAGTATGAGTCTAACCATTACCCTGTCAGTATGAGTCTAACCCTGTCAGTATGACTCTAACCATTACCCTGTCAGTATGAGTCTAACCATTACCCTGTCAGTATGAGTCTAACCATTACCCTGTCAGTATGAGTCTAACCCTGTCAGTATGAGTCTAACCATTACCCTGTCAGTATGAGTCTAACCCTGTCAGTATGAGTCTAACCATTACCCTGTCGGTATGAGTCTAACCCTGTCAGTATGACTCTAACCATTACCCTGTCCGTATGAGTCTAACCATTACCCTGTCAGTATGAGTCTAACCATTACCCTGTCCGTATGAGTCTAACCATTACCCTGTCAGTATGAGTCTAACCATTACCCTGTCAGTATGAGTCTAACCATTACCCTGTCAGTATGAGTCTAACCCTGTCAGTATGAGTCTAACCATTACCCTGTCAGTATGAGTCTAACCCTGTCAGTATGAGTCTAACCATTACCCTGTCGGTATGAGTCTAACCCTGTCAGTATGACTCTAACCATTACCCTGTCAGTATGAGTCTAACCATTACCCTGTCAGTATGAGTCTAACCATTACCCTGTCAGTATGAGTCTAACCCTGTCAGTATGAGTCTAACCCTGTCAGTATGAGTCTAACCATTACCCTGTCAGTATGAGTCTAACCATAACCCTGTCAGTATAAGTCTAACCCTGTCAGTATGAGTCTAACCCTGTCAGTATGAGTCTAACCATTACCCTGTCAGTATGAGTCTAACCATTACCCTGTCAGTATGAGTCTAACCATTACCCTGTCAGTATGAGTCTAACCATTACACTGTCAGTATGAGTCTAACCATAACCCTGTCAGTATGAGTCTAACCATTACCCTGTCAGTATGAGTCTAACCATAACCCTGTCAGTATGAGTCTAACCATTACCCTGTCAGTATGAGTCTAACCATAACCCTGTCAGTATGAGTCTAACCATAACCCTGTCAGTATGAGTCTAACCATAACCCTATCAGTATGAGTCTAACCATTACCCTGTCAGTATGAGTCTAACCATAACCCTGTCAGTATGAGTCTAACCATTACCCTGTCAGCATGAGTCTAACCATAACCCTGTCAGTATGAGTCTAACCCTGTCAGTATGAGTCTAACCATTACCCTGTCAGTATGAGTCAAACCATAACCCTATCAGTATGAGTCTAACCATAACCCTGTCAGTATGAGTCTAACCATTACCCTGTCAGTATGAGTCTAACCATTACCCTGTCAGTATGAGTCTAACCATAACCCTGTCAGTATGAGTCTAACCATTACCCTGTCGGTATGAGTCTAACCATTACCCTGTCAGTATGAGTCTAACCCTGTCAGTATGAGTCTAACCATTACCCTGTCAGTATGAGTCTAACCATAACCCTGTCAGTATGAGTCTAACCATTACCCTGTCAGTATGAGTCTAACCCTGTCAGTATGAGTCTAACCATTACCCTGTTGGTATGAGTCTAACCCTGTCAGTATGAGTCTAACCATTACCCTGTCAGTATGAGTCTAACCCTGTCAGTATGAGTCTAACCATAACCCTGTCAGTATGAGTCTAACCATAACCCTGTCAGTATGAGTCTAACCCTGTCAGTATGAGTCTAACCATTACCCTGTCCGTATGAGTCTAACCATTACCCTGTCAGTATGAGTCTAACCATTACCCTGTCAGTATGAGTCTAACCATAACCCTGTCAGTATGAGTCTAACCATTACCCTGTCGGTATGAGTCTAACCATTACCCTGTCAGTATGACTCTAACCCTGTCAGTATGAGTCTAACCATAACCCTGTCAGTATGAGTCTAACCATTACCCTGTCAGTATGAGTCTAACCCTGTCAGTATGAGTCTAACCATAACCCTGTCAGTATGAGTCTAACCATTACCCTGTCAGTATGAGTCTAACCATTACCCTGTCAGTATGAGTCTAACCATTACCCTGTCAGTATGAGTCTAACCCTGTCAGTATGAGTCTAACCATTACCCTGTTGGTATGAGTCTAACCCTGTCAGTATGAGTCTAACCATAACCCTGTCAGTATGAGTCTAACCATAACCCTGTCAGTATGAGTCTAACCATAACCCTGTCAGTATGAGTCTAACCATTACCCTGTCTGTATGAGTCTAACCATTACCAAGTCAGTATGAGTCTAACCATAACCCTGTCAGTATGAGTCTAACCATTACCCTGTCAGTATGAGTCTAACCATTACCCTGTCAGTATGAGTCTAACCATTACCCTGTCAGTATGAGTCTAACCCTGTCAGTATGAGTCTAACCATTACCCTGTTGGTATGAGTCTAACCCTGTCAGTATGAGTCTAACCATAACCCTGTCAGTATGAGTCTAACCATAACCCTGTCAGTATGAGTCTAACCATTACCCTGTCAGTATGAGTCTAACCATTACCCTGTCAGTATGAGTCTAACCATTACCCTGTCAGTATGAGTCTAACCATAACCCTGTCAGTATGAGTCTAACCATAACCCTGTCAGTATGAGTCTAACCATTACCCTGTCAGTATGAGTCTAACCATAACCCTGTCAGTATGAGTCTAACCATAACCCTGTCAGTATGAGTCTAACCATTACCCTGTCAGTATGAGTCTAACCATAACCCTGTCAGTATGAGTCTAACCATAACCCTGTCAGTATGAGTCTAACCATAACCCTGTCAGTATGAGTCTAACCCTGTCAGTATGAGTCTAACCATTACCCTGTCAGTATGAGTCTAACCATAACCCTGTCAGTATGAGTCTAACCCTGTCAGTATGAGTCTAACCCTGTCAGTATGAGTCTAACCATTACCCTGTCAGTATGAGTCTAACCATAACCCTGTCAGTATGAGTCTAACCATAACCCTGTCAGTATGAGTCTAACCATTACCCTGTCAGTATGAGTCTAACCATTACCCTGTCAGTATGAGTCTAACCATAACCCTGTCAGTATGAGTCTAACCATAACCCTGTCAGTATGAGTCTAACCCTGTCAGTATGAGTCTAACCATAACCCTGTCAGTATGAGTCTAACCATTACCCTGTCAGTATGAGTCTAACCATTACCCTGTCAGTATGAGTCTAACCATTACCCTGTCAGTATGAGTCTAACCATTACCAAGTCAGTATGAGTCTAACCATTACCCTGTCAGTATGAGTCTAACCATAACCCTGTCAGTATGAGTCTAACCATTACCCTGTCAGTATGAGTCTAACCATTACCCTGTCAGTATGAGTCTAACCCTGTCAGTATGAGTCTAACCATTACCCTGTCAGTATGAGTCTAACCATTACCCTGTCAGTATGAGTCTAACCATTACCCTGTCAGTATGAGTCTAACCATTACCCTGTCGGTATGAGTCTAACCCTGTCAGTATGAGTCTAACCATTACCCTGTCAGTATGAGTCTAACCATTACCCTGTCAGTATGAGTCTAACCATTACCCTGTCAGTATGAGTCTAACCATAACCCTGTCAGTATGAGTCTAACCATAACCCTGTCAGTATGAGTCTAACCATTACACTGTCAGTATGAGTCTAACCATTACCCTGTCAATATGAGTCTAACCATTACCCTGTCGGTATGAGTCTAACCATAACCCTGTCAGTATGAGTCTAACCATAACCCTGTCAGTATGAGTCTAACCCTGTCAGTATGAGTCTAACCCCGTCAGTATGAGTCTAACCATTACCCTGTCAGTATGAGTCTAACCATTACCCTGTCAGTATGAGTCTAACCATTACCCTGTCAGTATGAGTCTAACCATAACCCTGTCAGTATGAGTCTAACCATAACCCTGTCAGTATGAGTCTAACCCTGTCAGTATGAGTCTAACCATAACCCTGTCAGTATGAGTCTAACCATTACCCTGTCAGTATGAGTCTAACCCTGTCAGTATGAGTCTAACCCTGTCAGTATGAGTCTAACCATTACCCTGTCAGTATGAGTCTAACCATAACCCTGTCAGTATGAGTCTAACCATTACCCTGTCAGTATGAGTCTAACCATTACCCTGTCAGTATGAGTCTAACCATTACCCTGTCAGTATGAGTCCAACCCTGTCAGTATGAGTCTAACCATAACCCTGTCAGTATGAGTCTAACCCTGTCAGTATGAGTCTAACCATTACCCTGTCAGTATGAGTCTAACCATAACCCTGTCAGTATGAGTCTAACCATAACCCTGTCAGTATGAGTCTAACCCTGTCAGTATGAGTCTAACCATTACCCTGTCAGTATGAGTCTAACCATTACCCTGTCAGTATGAGTCTAACCATAACCCTGTCAGTATGAGTCTAACCATTACCCTGTCAGTATGAGTCTAACCATTACCCTGTCAGTATGAGTCTAACCATTACCCTGTCAGTATGAGTCTAACCATAACCCTGTCAGTATGAGTCTAACCATAACCCTGTCAGTATGAGTCTAACCCTGTCAGTATGAGTCTAACCATAACCCTGTCAGTATGAGTCTAACCATAACCCTGTCAGTATGAGTCTAACCATTACCCTGTCAGTATGAGTCTAACCATAACCCTGTCAGTATGAGTCTAAACCCTGTCAGTATGAGTCTAACCATAACCCTGTCAGTATGAGTCTAACCATTACCCTGTCAGTATGAGTCTAACCATTACCCTGTCAGTATGAGTCTAACCATAACCCTGTCAGTATGAGTCTAACCCTGTCAGTATGAGTCTAACCATAACCCTGTCAGTATGAGTCTAACCATTACCCTGTCAGTATGAGTCTAACCATTACCCTGTCAGTATGAGTCTAACCATTACCCTGTCAGTATGAGTCTAACCATAACCCTGTCAGTATGAGTCTAACCATTACCCTGTCAGTATGAGTCTAACCATTACCCTGTCAGTATGAGTCTAACCATTACCCTGTCAGTATGAGTCTAACCATAACCCTGTCAGTATGAGTCTAACCATTACCCTGTCAGTATGAGTCTAACCATTACCCTGTCAGTATGAGTCTAACCATTACCCTGTCAGTATGAGTCTAACCATTACCCTGTCAGTATGAGTCTAACCATTACCCTGTCAGTATGAGTCTAACCATAACCCTGTCAGTATGAGTCTAACCATTACCCTGTCAGTATGAGTCTAACCATTACCCTGTCAGTATGAGTCTAACCATTACCCTGTCAGTATGAGTCTAACCATAACCCTGTCAGTATGAGTCTAACCATTACCCTGTCAGTATGAGTCTAACCATTACCCTGTCAGTATGAGTCTAACCATTACCCTGTCAGTATGAGTCTAACCATAACCCTGTCAGTATGAGTCTAACCATAACCCTGTCAGTATGAGTCTAACCATTACCCTGTCAGTATGAGTCTAACCATAACCCTGTCAGTATGAGTCTAACCCTGTCAGTATGAGTCTAACCATTACCCTGTCAGTATGAGTCTAACCATAACCCTGTCAGTATGAGTCTAACCATTACCCTGTCAGTATGAGTCTAACCATAACCCTGTCAGTATGAGTCTAACCATAACCCTGTCAGTATGAGTCTAACCATTACCCTGTCAGTATGAGTCTAACCATTACCCTGTCAGTATGAGTCTAACCATTACACTGTCAGTATGAGTCTAACCATTACCCTGTCAGTATGAGTCTAACCATTACCCTGTCAGTATGAGTCTAACCATTACCCTGTCAGTATGAGTCTAACCATTACCCTGTCAGTATGAGTCTAACCATTACCCTGTCAGTATGAGTCTAACCATAACCCTGTCAGTATGAGTCTAACCATTACCCTGTCAGTATGAGTCTAACCATTACCCTGTCAGTATGAGTCTAACCATTACCCTGTCAGTATGAGTCTAACCATAACCCTGTCAGTATGAGTCTAACCATTACCCTGTCAGTATGAGTCTAACCATTACCCTGTCAGTATGAGTCTAACCATTACCCTGTCAGTATGAGTCTAACCATAACCCTGTCAGTATGAGTCTAACCCTGTCAGTATGAGTCTAACCCTGTCAGTATGAGTCTAACCATTACCCTGTCAGTATGAGTCTAACCATAACCCTGTCAGTATAAGTCTAACCCTGTCAGTATGAGTCTAACCATTACCCTGTCAGTATGAGTCTAACCATAACCCTGTCAGTATGAGTCTAACCATTACCCTGTCAGTATGAGTCTAACCATAACCCTGTCAGTATGAGTCTAACCATAACCCTGTCAGTATGAGTCTAACCATTACCCTGTCAGTATGAGTCTAACCATTACCCTGTCAGTATGAGTCTAACCATTACACTGTCAGTATGAGTCTAACCATAACCCTGTCAGTATGAGTCTAACCATAACCCTGTCAGTATGAGTCTAACCATAACCCTGTCAGTATGAGTCTAACCATTACCCTGTCAGTATGAGTCTAACCATTACCCTGTCAGTATGAGTCTAACCATTACCCTGTCAGTATGAGTCTAACCATAACCCTGTCAGTATGAGTCTAACCATTACCCTGTCAGTATGAGTCTAACCATTACCCTGTCAGTATGAGTCTAACCATTACCCTGTCAGTATGAGTCTAACCATAACCCTGTCAGTATGAGTCTAACCCTGTCAGTATGAGTCTAACCCTGTCAGTATGAGTCTAACCATTACCCTGTCAGTATGAGTCTAACCATAACCCTGTCAGTATGAGTCTAACCCTGTCAGTATGAGTCTAACCATTACCCTGTCAGTATGAGTCTAACCATAACCCTGTCAGTATGAGTCTAACCATTACCCTGTCAGTATGAGTCTAACCATAACCCTGTCAGTATGAGTCTAACCATAACCCTGTCAGTATGAGTCTAACCATTACCCTGTCAGTATGAGTCTAACCATTACCCTGTCAGTATGAGTCTAACCATTACACTGTCAGTATGAGTCTAACCATAACCCTGTCAGTATGAGTCTAACCATAACCCTGTCAGTATGAGTCTAACCATAACCCTGTCAGTATGAGTCTAACCATTACACTGTCAGTATGAGTCTAACCATAACCCTGTCAGTATGAGTCTAACCATAACCCTATCAGTATGAGTCTAACCATTACCCTGTCAGTATGAGTCTAACCATTACCCTGTCAGTATGAGTCTAACCATAACCCTGTCAGTATGAGTCTAACCATTACCCTGTCAGTATGAGTCTAACCATAACCCTGTCAGTATGAGTCTAACCATTACCCTGTCAGTATGAGTCTAACCATTACACTGTCAGTATGAGTCTAACCATAACCCTGTCAGTATGAGTCTAACCATAACCCTGTCAGTATGAGTCTAACCATAACCCTGTCAGTATGAGTCTAACCATTACCCTGTCAGTATGAGTCTAACCATAACCCTGTCAGTATGAATGTATCCATAACTCTGTCAGTATGAATGTATCCATAACTCTGTCAGTATTCACCATGGAAGTTACTGTGATCGAACTGGATTCACCATGGTTACAGTGCTCTGGCTGTATTCAACATGGTTGCTGTTATCTAGCTTTATTCACCCTGGTTACTGCAATCTAGCTGTAAATAAAATAAAATAAAATAAACTTTTATTCGTCACATACACGTGTTTAGCAGATGTTATAGCGGGTGTAGCGAAATGCTTGTGCTTCTAGCTCCGACAGTGCAGTAATATCTAACAAGTAATATCTAACAATTTCACAACACATACCCAATACACACAAATCTAAGAAAGGAACAGAATTTAGAATATATGCATGACAGAGCGGCATGTACTAAAATACAGTAAAATATTATAGAATGCAGTATAGACATATGAGATGAGTAATGCAAGATATGTAAACATTATTAAAGTGACTAGTGTTCCATTTCTTAAAGTGGCCAGTGATTTCAATTGGCAGCAGCAGCCTCAAAGCTGTTTTTCAGTCTCTCGGTCCCAGCTTTGATGCACCTGTGCTGACCTCACCTTCTGGATGATAGCGGGGTGAACAGGCAGTGGCTCGGGTGGTTGATGTCCTTGATGATATTTTTGGCCTTCCTGTGACATCGGGTGCTGTAGGTGTCCTGGAGGGCAGGCAGTGTGCCCCCAGTAATGCATTCGGCAGATCGCACCACCCTCTGGAGAGCCCTGCGGTTGCGGGCGGTGCAGTTGCCGTACCAGGCGGTGATACAGCCTGACAGGATGCTCTCAATTGTGCATCTGTAAAGGTTTGTGAGGGTTTTAGGTGCCAAGCCAAATTTCTTCAGCCTCCTGAGGTGGAAGAGGCTCTTTTGCGCCTTCTTCACCACACTGTCTGCGTGGTGGACCATTCAGTTTGCCAGTGATGTGTACGCCAAGGAACTTGAAGCTTTCCACCTTCTCCACTGCGGTCCCGTCGATGTGGATAGGGGGGTCCACCCTCTGCTGTTTCCTGAAGTCCACGATCATCTCCTTTGTTTTGTTGACGTTGAGTGAGAGGTTATTTTCCTTGCACCACACTCCCAGAGCCCTCAACTCCTCCCTGTAGGCGGTCTCGTCATTGTTGGTAATCAAGCCTACTACTGTTGTGTCATCTGCAAACTTGATGATTGAGTTGGAGGCGTGCTTGGCCACACAGTCATGGGTGAACAGGGAGTACAGGAGCGGGCTGAGCACGCACCCTTGTGGGGCCCCAGTGTTGAGGATCAGCGAAGTGGAGACGTTGTTTCCTACCTTCAACACCTGGGGGCGGCCCATCAGGAAGTCCAGGACCCAGTTGCACAGGGCGGGGTTCAAACCCAGGGCCTCGAGCTTAATGATGAGCTTGGAGGGTACTATGGTGTTGAATGCTGAGCTATAGTCAATGAACAGCATTCTTACATAGGTATTCCTCTTGTCCAGATGGGATAGGGCAGTGTGCAGTGTGATGGCAATTGCATCGTCTGTGGATCTATTGGGGCGGTAAGCAAATTGAAGTGGGTCTAGGGTGACAGGTAAGGTAGAGGTGATATGATCCTTGACTAGTCTCTCTACGCACTTCATGAGGTGAGTGCTACGGGGCGATAGTCATTTAGTTCAGTTACCTTTTGCTTTCTTGGGTACAGGAACAATGGTGGACATCTTGAAGCATGTAGGGACAGCAGACTGGGATAGGGAGAGATTGAATATGCCCGTAAACACACCAGCCAGCTGGTCTGTGCATGCTCTGAGTACGCGACTAAGGATGCCGTCTGGGCCGGCAGCCTTGCGGGGGTTAACATGCTTAAATGTCTTACTCACGTCTGCCACGGAGAAGGAGAGCCCACAGTCCTTGGTAGTGGGACACGCGTCGGTGGCACTGTGTTATCCTCAAAGTGGGCAAATAAGGTGTTTAGCTTGTCCGGAAGCAAGATGTCGATGTCGGCGACGTGGCTGGTTTTCCTTTTGTAGTCCGCGATTGTCTGTAGGCCCTGCCACATACGTCTCGTGTCTGAGCCGTTGAATTGCGACTCCACTTTGTCTCTATACTGATGTTTTGCCTGTTTAATTGACTTGCGGAGTGAGTAGCTACACTGTTTGTATTCTGCCATATTCCCAGTCACCTTGCCATGGATAAATGCGGTGGTTTGCGCTTTCAGTTTTGCGCGAATGCTGCCATCTATCCATGGTTTCTGGTTAGGGTAGGTTTTAATATTCACAGTGGGCACAACTCAGTCACTGTTTCAGTGTATTCATCTAAATTATTTTTGCAAGCTACCCGGAACATATCCCAGTCCGCATTATCAAAACAATCTTGAAGCGTGGATTCCGATTGGTCAGACCAGCGTTGAATAGTACTTAGCACGGGTACTTCCTGTTTGAGTTTCTGCCTATAGGAAGGGAGGAACAAAATGGAGACGTGGTCAGATTTGCCGAAAGGAGGGCGGGGGAGGGCCTTATAACCATCCCGGAAGTTCGAATAGCAATGGTCGAGAATTTTAGCAGCCTGAGTACAACAGTCGATATGTTGATAGAACTTCGGCAGCCTAGTCCTCAAATGTGCTTTGTTAAAATCCCAGGCTACAATAAATGCAGCCTCAGGATATGTGGTTTCTTGTTTGCATAAGGTCCAGTGAAGTTCTTTGAGGGCCGTCGTGGTATCGGCTTGAGGGGGGATATACACGGCCGTGACTATAACCAAAGAGAATTCTCTTGGGAGATAATACGTTCGGCATTTGATTGTGAGGTATTCTAGGTCAGGTGAACAGAAGGACTCGAGTTCCTGTGTGTTACTACATAATGAGTCATTAATCATGAAACACACACCTCCACCCTTCTGCTTCCAGGAGAGATATTTATTTCTGTCTGCGCGTTGAACTGAGAACCCATCTGGCTGGAACGATTTCGACAGAATATCCAGAGAGAGCCATGTTTCCGCAAAACAAAGTATGTTACAGGCCCCGATGTCTCTCTGGAAATACATCCTTGGCCTGAGCTCGTCGACCTTGTTATCCAAAGACAGAACATTAGCGAGTTATATACTTGGAAGCGGTGGGTGGTGTGCTCCGAGTGCCTCTCCTCTGCCGGCGATGTTTTGGGTCAGCCGCTGGAATCAATTAAATTGCCCTGGGTAGTGCAAACAAAGGATCTGCTTTGGGAAAGTCGTATTCCTGGTCGTAATGCTGGTGAGTTACCGCCACTCTGAGATCCAATAGTTTTTCCCGGCTGTATGTAATGATACCAAACACCTTCTGAGCTAATACTGTCAAAAATAATACATAAAAAACTAAATAACACAACGTTTCCTAAGAGCTAGTCGCGAGGCCGCCATCTTCGTCGGCGCCATCTTCAACCTGGTTCACCATGGTTACTGTGATCTAGCTGTATTCACCATGGTTACTGTGATCTAGCTGTATTCATCATGGTAGTTACTGTGATCCGGCTGTATTCACTCTGGTTAGAGTGCTCTACCGGTATTCACCCTGGTTACTGTGATCTGGCTGTATTCACCCTGGTTAGTGTGATCTAGCTGTATTAACCATGGTAGTTACTGTGATCTAGCTGAATTCACCCTGGTTACAATGCTCTACTTGTATCAACCAAGTTTAATGTGATCTAGCTGTTTTCACCCTGGTTACTGTGATCTAGCTGTTTTCACCCTGGTTACTGTGATCTAGCTGTATTACCCATGGTTACTGTGATCTAGCTGTAATAACCATGGTTATTGTGATGTAGCTGTATTACCCATGGTTACTGTGATCTAGCTGTAATAACCATGGTTACTGTTATCTAGCTGTATTCACCCTGGTTACTGTGATCTAGCTGTAATAACCATGGTTACTGTGATCTAGCTGTAATAACCATGGTTACTGTGATCTGGCTGTATTCACCCTGGTTACTGTGATCTGGCTGTATTCACCCTGGTTACTGTGATCTAGCTGTATTCACCCTGGTTACTGTGATCTAGCTGTATTCCCCATGGTTACTGTGATCTAGCTGTATTACCCATGGTTACTGTGATCTAGCTGTATTCCCCATGGTTACTGTGATCTAGCTGTATTACCCATGGTTACTGTGATCTAGCTGTAATAACCATGGTTACTGTGATCTAGCTGTATTCCCCATGGTTACTGTGATCTAGCTGTATTCCCCATGGTTACTGTGATCTAGCTGTAATAACCATGGTTACTGTTATCTAGCTGTATTCACCCTGGTTACTGTGATCTAGCTGTAATAACCATGGTTACTGTGATCTAGCTGTAATAACCATGGTTACTGTGATCTGGCTGTATTCACCCTGGTTACTGTGATCTAGCTGTATTCACCCTGGTTACTGTGATCTAGCTGTATTCCCCATGGTTACTGTGATCTGGCTGTATTCACCCTGGTTACTGTGATCTGGCTGTATTCACCCTGGTTACTGTGATCTAGCTGTATTCACCCTGGTTACTGTGATCTAGCTGTATTCCCCATGGTTACTGTGATCTGGCTGTATTCACCCTGGTTACTGTGATCTAGCTGTATTACCCCTGGTTACTGTGATCTAGCTGTAATAACCATGGTTACTGTGATCTAGCTGTATTACCCATGGTTACTGTGATCTGGTTGTATTCACCCTGGTTACTGTGATCTAGCTGTAATAACCATGGTTACTGTGATCTGGCTGTATTCACCCTGGTTACTGTGATCTAGCTGTAATAACCATGGTTACTGTGATCTAGATGTATTCACCATGGTAGTTACTGTAATCTAGCCGTTTTCACTATGGTTACTGTGATCTAGATGTATTCACCATGGTTACTGTGATCTAGATGTATTCACCCTGGTTACTGTGATCTAGATGTATTCACCATGGTAGTTACTGTAATCTAGCCGTTTTCACTATGGTTACTGTGATCTAGATGTATTCACCATGGTTACTGTGATCTAGCCGTTCTCACCATGGTTACTGTGATCTAGCTTTATTAACGATAGTAGTTGCTAAACGTCTGCTAAATAGTGTGTGTGTGTTTCTCTGGCAGAGGGAGCCAGAGTCGTTGACCTTGGAGGATCGGTTGCCAGGATACATGATCAATGTGTCCGTCGTTCTAATGATGGTACTGTCACTATCAAACTTTCCTTTTTTACCCTCAATTATCCTATCACACCATACCTCTATCACTCTGTACCTCTATCACTCCATACCTCTATCACTCCATACCTCTATCACTCCATACCTCTATCACTCCATACCTCTATCACTCCTATACATACCTCTATCACTCCATACCTCTATCACTCTCCATAAACCTCTATCACTCCATACCTCTATCACTCCATACCTCTATCACTCCATACATCTATCACTCCATACCTCTATCACTCCATACCTCAATCACTCCATACCTCTATCACTCCATACCTCTATCACTCTATACCTCTATACCTCTATCACTCCATACCTCTATCACTCTATACCTCTATCACTCCATACCTCTATCACTCTATACCTCTATCACTCCATACCTCCATACCTCCATACCTCTATCACTCTATACCTCTATCACTCCATACCTCTATCACTCCATACCTCTATCACTCTATACCTCTATCACTCCATACCTCTATACCTCTATCACTCCATACCTCTATCACTCCATACCTCTATCACTCTATACCTCTATCACTCCATACCTCTATCACTCTATACCTCTATCACTCTATACCTCTATCACTCTATACCTCTATCACTCTATACCTCTATCACTCCATACCTCTATCACTCTATACCTCTATCACTCTATACCTCTATCACTCCATACCTCTATCACTCCATACCTCTATCACTCCATACCTCTATCACTCTATACCTCTATCACTCTATACCTCTATCACTCTATACCTCTATCACTCTACCTCTATCACTCCATACCTCTATCACTCTATACCTCTATCACTCCATACCTCTATCACTCCATACCTCTATCACTCTATACCTCTATACCTCTATCACTCCATACCTCTATCACTCCATACCTCTATCACTCTATACCTCTATCACTCCATACCTCTATCACTCCATACCTCTATCACTCTATACCTCTATCACTCCATACCTCTATCACTCCATACCTCTATCACTCATATCTATCACTCCATACCTCTATCACTCTATACCTCTATCACTCTATACCTCTATCACTCCATACCTCCATACCTCCATACCTCTATCACTCTATACCTCTATCACTCCATACCTCTATCACTCCATACCTCTATCACTCCATACCTCTATCACTCCATACCTCTATACCTCTATCACTCCATACCTCTATCACTCCATACCTCTATCACTCCATACCTCTATACCTCTATCACTCTATACCTCTATCACTCCATACCTCTATCACTCCATACCTCTATCACTCTATACCTCTATCACTCCATACCTCTATCACTCCATACCTCTATCACTCCATACCTCTATCTATCACTCTATACCTCTATCACTCCATATACCTCTATCACCTCCATACCTCTATCACTATACCTCTATCACTACATACCTCTATCACTCCACTCCATACCTCTATCACTCCATACCTCTATCACTCCATACCTCTATCACTCCATACCTCTATCACTCTATACCTCCATACCTCTATCACTCCATACCTCTATCACTCTATACCTCTATCACTCTATACCTCTATCACTCTATACCTCTTTCACTCCATACCTCTATCACTCTATACCTCTATCACTCCATACCTCTATCACTCTATACCTCTATCACTCTATACCTCTATCACTCCATACCTCTATCACTCCATACCTCTATCACTCCATACCTCTATCACTCTATACCTCTATCACTCTATCACTCCATACCTCTATCACTCTATACCTCTATCACTCCATACCTCTATCACTCTATACCTATATCACTCTATACCTCTATCACTCCATACACTCTATATCACTCCATACCTCTATCACTCCATACCTCTATCACTCCATACCTCTCACTCAATCACTCTATACCTCTATCACTCTATACCTCTATCACTCTATACCTCTATCACTCCATACCTCTATCACTCTATACATCTATCACTCTATACCTCTATCACTCCATACCTCTATCACTCCATACCTCTATCACTCCATACCTCTATCACTCTATACCTCTATCACTCTATACCTCTATCACTCCATACCTCTATCACTATATACCTAAACCTATCACTCCATACCTCTATCACTCTATACCTCTATCACTCCATACCTCTATCACTCCATACCTCTATCACTCCATACCTCTATCACTCCATATACCTCTATCACTCCATACCTCTATCACTCCATACCTCTATCATACTCCATACCTCCTCTATCACTCCATACCTCTATCACTCCATACCTCTATCACTCCATACTTCTATCACTCTATACCTCTATCACTCTATACCTCTATCACTCCATACCTCTATCACTCTATACCTAAACCTATCACTCCATACCTCTATCACTCTATACCTCTATCACTCCATACCTCTATCACTCCATACCTCTATCACTCTATACCTCTATCACTCTATACCTCTATCACTCCATACCTCTATCACTCCATACCTCTATCACTCCATACCTCTACTCCATACCTCTATCACTCCATACCTCTATCACTCTATACCTCTATCACTCCATACCTCTATCACCATACCTCTATCACTCCATACCTCTATCACTCCATACCTCTATCACACCATACCTCTATCACTCCATACCTCTATCACTCCATACCTCTATCACTCCATACCTCTATCACTCCATACCTCTATCACTCTATACCTCTATCACTCCATACCTCTATCACTCCATACCTCTATCACTCCATACCTCTATCACTCATACCTCTATCACTCATACCTCTATCACTCCATACCTCTATCACTCCATACCTCTATCACTCCATACCTCTATCACTCTATACCTCTATCACTCCATACCTCTATCACTCCATACCTCTATCACACTCATATCACTCTATCTCTATCACTCCATACCTCTATCACTCCTATCCTCCATACCTCTATCACTCCATACCTCTATCACTCCATACCTACCTCTATCACTCCATACCTCTATCACTCTATACCTCTATATCACTCCATACCTCTATCACTCCATACCTCTATCACTCCATACCTCTATCACTCCATACCTCTATCACTCCATACCTCTATCACTCCATACCTCTATCACTCTATACCTCTATACCTCTCACCATATACTCTATCACTCTATCACTCCTATACCTCTATCACTCCATACCTCTATCACTCCATACCTCTATCACTCCATACCTCTATCACTCTATACCTCTATCACTCTATACCTCTATCACTCCATACCTCTATACCTCTATCACTCCATACCTCTATCACTCCATACCTCTATCACTCTATACCTCTATCACTCCATACCTCTATCACTCTATACCTCTATCACTCCATACCTCTATCACTCCATACCTCCATACCTCCATACCTCTATCACTCTATACCTCTATCACTCCATACCTCTATCACTCCATACCTCTATCACTCCATACCTCTATCACTCCATACCTCTATACTCTATACCTCTATCACTCCATACCTCTATCACTCCATACCTCTATCACTCCATCTATCACTCTATACCTCTATCACTCTATACCTCTATCACTCCATACCTCTATCACTCCATACCTCTATCACTCCATACCTCTATCACCTCTATACCTCTATCACTCTATACCTCTATCACTCCATACCTCTATCACTCTATACCTCTATCACTCCATACCTCTATCACCATACCCTATCACTCCATACCTCTATCACTCTATACCTCTATCACTCCATACCTCTATCACTCCATACCTCTATCACTCCATACCTCTATCACTCCATACCTCTATCACTCCATACCTCTATACCTCTATCACTCCATACCTCTATCACTCCATACCTCTATCACTCTATACCTCTATCACTCTATACCTCTATCACTCTATACCTCTATCACTCCATACCTCTATCACTCTATACCTCTATCACTCCATACCTCTATCACTCTATACCTCTATCACTCTATACCTCATACCTATCACTCTATACCTCTATCACTCCATACCTCTATCACTCCATACCTCTATCACTCCATACCTCTATCACTCCTCCATACCTCTATCACTCCATACCTCTATACCTCTATCACTCCTATACCTCTATCACTCCATACCTCTATCACTCTATACCTCTATCACTCCATACCTCTATCACTCCATACCTCTATCACTCCATACCTCTATCACTCCATACCTCTATCACTCCATACCTCTATCACTCCATACCTCTATCACTCTATAACCTCTATACCTCTATACCTCTATCACTCCATACCTCTATCACTCTACCTCTACCTCTATCACTCCATACCTCTATACCTCTCTATCACTCCATACCTCTATCACTCCATACCTCTATACCTCTATCACTCACCATACCTCTATCACTCTATACCTCTATCACTCTATACCTCTATCACTCCATACCTCTATCACCATACCTCTATCACTCCATACCTCTATCACTCCATACCTCTATCACTCCATACCTCTATCACTCCATACCTCTATCACTCCATACCTCTATCACTCTATACCTCTATACCTCTATCACTCCATACCTCTATCACTCTATACCTCTATCACTCCATACCTCTATCACTCCATCCATACCTCTATCACTCCATACCTCTATCACTCTATACCTCTATCACTCCTCTATCACCATACCTCTATCACTCCATACCTCTATCACTCCATACCTCTCATCACTACCTCTATCACTCCATACCTCTATCACTCCATACCTCTATCACTCCATACCTCTATCACCATACCTCTATCATACCTCTATCACTCCATACCTCTATCACTCCATACCTCTATCACTCTATACCTCTATCACTCCATACCTCTATCACTCTATACCTCTATCACTCTATACCTCTATCACTCCATACCTCTATCACTCCATACCTCTATCACTCCATACCTCTATCACTCCATACCTCTATCACTCTATAACCTCTATCACTCCATACCTCTATCACTCCATACCTCTATCACTCCATACCTCTATCACTCTATACCTCTATCACTCCATACCTCTATCACTCCATACCTCTATCACTCCATACCTCTATCACTCTATACCTCTATCACTCCATACCTCTATCACTCCATACCTCTATCACTCCATACCTCTATCACTCCATACCTCTATCACTCCAACCTCTATCACTCTATACCTCTATCACTCCATACCTCTATCACTCCATAACTCATACCTCTATCACTCCATACCTCTATCACTCCATACCTCTATCACTCCATACCTCTATCACTCACCATACCTCTATCACTCTATACCTCTATCACTCCATACCTCTATCACTCCATACCTCTATCACTCCATACCTCTATCACTCCATACCTCCATACCTCTATCACTCTATACCTCTATCACTCTATACCTCTATCACTCTATACCTCTATCACTCTTAACCTCTATCACTCCATACCTCTATACCTCTATCACTCTCCATACCTCTATCACTCTATACCTCTATCACTCCATACCTCTATCACTCCATACCTCTATCACTCCATACCTCTATCACTCTATACCTCTATACACTCCATACACATCTATACCACTCCATACCTCTATCACTCCATACCTCTATCACTAAATACCTCTATCACTCCATACCTCTATCACTCCATACCTCTATCACTCCATACCTCTATCACTCTATACCTCTATCACTCTATACCTCTATCACTCCATACCTCTATCACTCCATACCTCTATCACTCCATACCCCTATCACTCCATACCTCTATACCTCTATCACTCCATACCTCTATCACTCCATACCTCTATCACTCCATACCTCTATCACTCCATACCTCTATCACTCCATACCTCTATCACTCCATACCTCCATACCTCTATCACTCCATACCTCTATCACTCCATACCTCTATCACTCATACCTCTATCACTCCATACCTCTATCACTCCATACCTCTATCACTCCATACCTCTATCACTCCATACCTCTATCACTCCATACCTCTATCACTCCATACCTCCATACCTCTATCACTCCATACCTCTATCACTCCATACCTCTATAACTCTATACTCCATACCTCCATACCTCTATCACTCCATACCTCTATCACTCCATACCTCTATCACTCCATACCTCTACCTCCATACCTCTATCACTCCATACCTCTATCACTCCATACCTCTATCACTCCATACCTCTATCACTCCATACCTCTATCACTCACCTCCATACCTCTATCACTCCATACCTCTATCACTCCATACCTCCATACCTCTATCACTCCATACCTCCATACCTCTATCAATCCATACCTCTATCACTCCATACCTCTATCACTCCATACCTCTATCACTCCATACCTCTATCACTCCATACCTCTATCACTCCATACCTCTATCACTCCATACCTCTATCACTCCATACCTCTATCACTCCATACCTCTATCACTCCATACCTCTATCACTCCATACCTCTATCACTCCATACCTCTATCACTCCATACCTCTATCCCTCCATACCTCTATCACTCCATACCTCCATACCTCTATCACTCCATACCTCTATCACTCCATACCTCCATACCTCTATCACTCCATACCTCCATACCTCTATCACTCCATACCTCTATCACTCCATACCTCTATCACTCCATACCTCTATCACTCCATACCTCTATCACTCCATACCTCTATCACTCCATACCTCTATCACTCCATACCTCTATCACTATACCTCTATCACTCCATACCTCTATCACTCCATACCTCTATCACTCCATACTCCATACCTCTATCACTCCATACCTCTATCACTCCATACCTCTATCACCTCCATACCTCTATCACTCCATACCTCCATACCTCTTTCACTCCATACCTCCATACCTCTATCACTCCATACCTCCATACCTCTATCACTCCATACCTCTATCACTCCATACCTCTATCACTCTATACCTCTATCACTCCATACCTCCATACCTTCTATCACTCCATACCTCTATCACTCCATACCTCTATCACTCCATACCTCTATCACTCCATACCTCTATCACTCTATACCTCTATCACCTACCTATCACTCCATACCTCTATCACTCTATACCTCTATCACCTCCATACCTCTATCACTCACTCTACCTCTATACCTCTATCACTCCATACCTCTATCACTCCATACCTCTATCACTCTATACCTCTACACTCTATACTCCATACCTCCATACCTCTCACTCCATACCTCTATCACTCATATACCTCTATCACTCCATACCTCTATCACTCTATACCTCTATCACTCCATACCTCTATCACTCTATACCTCTATCACTCCATACCTCTATCACTCCATACCTCTATCACTCCATACCTCTATCACTCCATACCTCTATCACTCCATACCTCTATCACTCCATACCTCTATCACTCTATACCATACCTCTATCACTCCATACCTCTATCACTCCATACCTCTATCACTCCATACCTCTATCCTCCATACCTCTATCACTCCATACCTCTATCACTCTATACCTCTATCACTCCATACCTCTATCACTCCATACCTCTATCACTCTATACCTATATCACTCTATACCTCTATCACTCCATACCTCTATACCTCCTATCTATCACTATACCTCTCTACTGCACTCCATACCTCTATCACTCCATACCTCTATCACTCTATACCTCTATCACTCCATACCTCTATCACTCTATACCTCTATCACTCCATACCTCTATCACTCCATACCTCTATCACTCTATACCTCTATCACTCCATACCTCTATCACTCCATACCTCTATCACTCCATACCTCTATCACTCTCACTATCACCTCATACCTCTATCACTCCATACCTCTATCACTCCATACCTCTATCACTCCATACCTCTATCACTCCATACCTCTATCACTCCATACCTCTATACCTCTCTATACCTCTATCACTCCATACCTCTATCACTCCATACCTCTATCACTCCATACCTCTATCACTCTATACCTCTATCACTCCATACCTCTATCACTCACTCTATACCTCATACCTCACTCCATACCTCTATCACTCCATACCTCTATCACTCCTATACCTCTATCACTCCATACCTCTATCACTCCATACCTCTATCACTCCATACCTCTATACCTCTATCACTCTATACCTCTATCACTCCATACCTCTATCACTCCATACCTCTATCACTCCATACCTCTATCACTCTATACCTCTATCACTCTATACCTCTATCACTCTATACCTCTATCACTCTATACCTCTATCACTCCATACCTCTATCACTCCATACCTCTATCACTCTATACCTCTATACTCTATCACTCACCATACCTCTATCACTCTATACCTCTATCACTCTATACCTCTATCACTCTATACCTCTATCACTCTATACCTCTATCACTCTATACCTCTATCACTCTATACCTCTATCACTCTATACCTCTCTATCACTCTATACCTCTATCACTCCATACCTCTATCACTCCATACCCTCTATCACTCCATACCTCTATCACTCTATACCTCTATCACTCCATACCTCTATCACTCCATACCTATATCACTCCATACCTCTATCACTCTATACCTCTATCACTCTATACCTCTATCACTCATACCTCTATCACTCTATACCTCTATCACTCCATACCTCTATCACTCTATACCTCTATCACTCTATACCTCTATCACTCCATATACCTCTATCACTCTATACCTCTATCACTCTATATACCTCTATCACTCTATACCTCTATACCTCTATCACTCTATACCTCTATCACTCCATACCTCCATACCTCTATCACTCCATACCTCTATCACTCCATACCTCTATACCTCTATCACTCCATACCTCTATACCTCTATCACTCCATACCTCTATCACTCCATACCCTATCACTCCATACCTCTATCACTCTCATACCTCTATCACTCCATACCTCTATCACTCTATACCTCTATCACTCCACACCATACCTCTATCACTCCATACCTCTATCACTCCATACCTCTATCACTCTATACCTCTATCACTCCATACCCTCTATCACTCCATATACCTCTATCACTCCATACCTCTATCACTCATACCTCTATCACTCCATACCTCTATCACTCTATACCTCTATCACTCTATACCTCAACCTATCACTCTATATACCTCTATCACTCTATACCTCTATCACTCTAATTATGACTATACTATACTGTCTTATTTCTCCTGTACTTAAAGTAAAGACGATCTAAGATTTGAATGGTCCAATTCGTCTAATCATACTCAAACATGACAGGTACCTACAACTACATTTTCTTCAGGCGGTATGGTACCACAGAATTTTTAGCATTTGATGATTTCTATTAAATACCTCAGGATTACAGCCACATTTACCACAGAAAAGAAAACACTTAAATTATTGTGGTACATTATCACAATACTTTTATTCTTGTGGTAAGGTACCTGTTGTATTCCTGTCATACCGGCTGCTTTTTAACATTCTTGTGTGGTCTAACTCACCTGCTGATACCTGGACTAACATTCTAATACAGTTGTGGTACTTTCTCGCTGTCTATTCTTGTGGTATGTTCCTGTCCCATGAATAACAATTGCTTACACAGGACAAAATTACAACCCCAAGACTACCACAGGACCCTACCACTGGCCAATCACAGAGTACCACAGGACATTTTGTAATACAAGTTAGTAACGATGGCTAGCTAGCTAACAATACTAATAAAGGCTAGTAACAATAGCTAGCTAGCTAACAATGCAAATACAAGTTAATAACGACAGCAAGATAGCTAACAATGCTAATACAGTTAGTAATGATAGCTAGATAGCTAACAATGCTTACACAGGCTAATTACAATAGCTACTATATATATATATATATCACTATCCTGTATTTTGGTTGATAATTTACTGTATTTGTGTCTGTGTGTGTAACCCTGTGTGTGTGTGTGTGTGTGTGTGTGTGTTGTGTTGTGTGTGTGTGTGTGGTGTGTTTAGATGGTGGTAAACGTTTTCTAACAGTGTTTGGTGTCACCCTCCTGTATCGTATCACCATGCTGTCTATCTGGTCTAACACACTAACAACCCAGACCCTAAGCCTAGGCCTCGCTGTTAGCTGACTGACCCTACCGTCACCACCACCGCCTATCATCACCCACACTGCTGGTCGTACTTATACTACCTAGATCTAACCCCATCGCTGTCTGGCTCACTGAACTGGGTAACCCTAACACCTAACACTAACCCTAACCCTAACCCATCGCTAACCCTGGCTGACTGAACTGGGTAACCCTACTAACACTAACACTAACCCTAACCCTAACCCTAACACTAACCCTAACCCTAACCCTAACCCTAACCCCTAACCCTATCGCTGTCTGGCTCACTGAACTGGGTAAACCCTAACCCTAACCCTAACACTAACACTAACACTAACCTGAACCCTAACCCTAACCCTAACAACCCTAACTAACCCATCGCTGTCTGGCTGACTGAACTGGGTAACCCTAACACTAACTAACACTAACTAACCCTAACCCTAACCCTAACCCATCGCTGTCTGGCTGACTGAACTGGGTAAACACAAACCCTAACACTACACACCCTAACAACCCTAACCCCTACCCTAACACTAACCCCTAACCCTAAACCCTAACCCTATCGCTGTCTGGCACACTGAACTGGGTAACCCTAACCTAACCCTAAACTAACCTAACACTAACACTAACCCTAACCCTAACACTAACCCTAACCCTAACCTAACCCTATCGCTGTCTGGCTGACTGAACTGGGTAACCCTAACACTAACACTAACCCTAACCCTAACCCTAACCCTAACACTAACCCTAACCCTAACCCTAACCCTAACCCTAACCCTATCGCTGTCTGGCTCACTGAACTGGGTAACACTAACCTAACACTAACCCTAACACTAACCCTATCACTGTCTGGCTCACTGAACTGGGTAACACTAACCTAACACTAACCCTAACACTAACCCTATCGCTGTCTGGCTCACTGAACTGGGTAACACAAACCCTACCCTAACCCTACACTAACCCTAACACTAACCCTAACCCTAACCCTATCGCTGTCTGGCTCACTGAACTGGGTAACACAAACCCTACCCTAACCTACACTAACCCTAACACTAACCCTAACCCTAACACTAACCCTAACACTAAACCCTAACCTAACCTAACACTAACCCTAACCCTAACCCTAACCCTCTATCGCTGTCTGGCTCACTGAACTGGGTAACACTAACAAACCCTACCCTACCCTACACTGAACCTAACACTAACCCTAACACTAACCCTAAACCTAACCCTATCGCTGTCTGGCTCACTGAACTGGGTAACACAAACCCTACACTAACCCTAACACTAACCCTATCGCTGTCTGGCTCACTGAACTGGGTAACACAAACCCTACCCTAACCCTACACTAACCCTAACACTAACCCTAACCCTAACCCTATCGCTGTCTGGCTCACTGAACTGGGTAACACAAACCCTACCCTAACCCTACACTAACCCTAACACTAACCCTAACACTAACCCTAACACTAACCCTACACTAACCCTAACACTAACCCTAACCCTAACCCTATCGCTGTCTGGCTCACTGAACTGGGTAACACAAACCCTAACCCTAACCCTACACTAACCCTAACACTAACCCTAACATCGCTGTCGCTGTCTGGCTCACTGAACTGGGTAACACATCCTAACACTAACACTAACCCCACCCTAACACTAACCCTCACCCTAACACTAACCCTATCACTGTCTGGCTCACTGAACTGGGTAACACAAACCCTACCCTAACACTAACACTAACCCTAACACTAACCCTATCGCTGTCTGGCTCACTGAACTGGGTAACACAAACCCTACCCTAACCCTACCCTAACCCTAACACTAACCCTATCGCTGTTTGGCTCACTGAACTGGGTAACACATCCTAACACTAACATTAACACTAACCTAACATTAACCCTAACACTAACCCTATCGCTGTCTGGCTCACTGAACTGGGTAACACAAACCCTACCCTAACCCTACCCTAACCCCTACACTAACCCTATCACTGTCTGGCGCACTGAACTGGGTAACAGACCCTCACCTTAACACTAACCCTCACCTTAACACCTAACCCTCACCTTAACACTGACCCCCACCCTAACACTAACCCTCACCCTAACACTAACCCTGAACTTAACACTAACCCTCACCCTAACAATCACCCTAAAATGTACCCTCACCCTAACACTAACCCTATCGCTGTCTGGCTCACTGAACTGTTTAACACACACTTCTGATGACGTCTGATGATATGATTGGCTGGTTGTCCTGTCTGTCTAATAATGTGATTGGCTGCTTGTCTTGTCTGTCAGAGGTTCCTAAAACAGAGGCGGAGTTTGAGGAGCGTCTGATTCTGAAATCATTTCTGTTGAAGTCCATGAACACCTTCGCTCCCGTCTTCTATGTGGCTTTCTTCAAGGGCAGGTGAGGGTGTGTGTGTGTCCGTGTGGTGTGTTTTATTTATTTTGTATTGAACCTTTTATTTTGACAGGGAGTCATGCTGAGACACAAGGTCTCTTTTCCAAATGATCCCCTGTATAGCACCAACAATACCCAATAATAAAACATTATACACATCAATACAATAGGAAAAGCCAAACAGAGATACACATACACAATCATAGAAAACAAACCCATTCTTCAGTATAAAGGTCCTCAATCAGCAATCTGCTCTACAGGCACCAAATCATGTATTTTTTTGAGACTTTTGGAGATTATTCCACAAGTAGAAGCAAAAAAAACTAAAAGCTGATTTACCTAACTCTGTAGAGACCAAATTAATTTTCCAGAATTAGCCATCCCTGAGACCGGGTGTAAAGGCTATTCATGATGTCAGGGGTTTATACAAAAGAGCTTTATGAATGAAAAGAAAGCAATGTAATGACGGGTGGGTCTAATCCTGGATGCTGATTGTTAAAAAACCGCGTTCCAGCCGGTGTCTATAGGTCGTTATCAATAAAATATCACAATAAGGTGCAGCGCAATTGATTTTCCTTCTTTATTTAACCAGGTAGGCCAGTTGAGAACAAGTTCTCATTTTACAACTGCGACCCTGGCCAAGATAAGCAAAGCAGTTGTGATAAAAACAACAACACAGAGTTACTATGGGGTAAACAAAACATAAAGTCAAAAATACAACAGAAAATATATATACAGTGTGTGCAAATGTATAATTATGGAGGTAAGGTAACAAATAAATAGGCCATAGTGCAAATATATTACAATTTCGTAATTAACACTGGAATGATAGATGTGCAAAAGATTGATGTGCAATAGAGATACTGGGGTGAAATTAGCAAATAAATAACAATATAGGGATGAGGTAGTTGGGTGGGCTAATTTCAGAATGGCTGTGTACAGGTGCAGTGATCGGTAAGGTGCTCTGACAACTGATGCTTAAAGTTAGTGAGGGAGATACGAGTATCCAGCTTCAGAGATTTTTTGCAGTTCGTTCCAGTCATTGGCAGCAGAGAACTGGAAGGGAATGGCGGCCAAAGGAGGTGTTGGCTTTGGGGATGACCAGTGAGATATACCTGCTGGAGCGCAGACTACGGGTGGGTGTTGCTATGGTGACCAGTGAGCAAAGATAAGACGGGGATTTGCCTAGCAGTGATTTATAGATGACCTGGAGCCAGTGGGTTTTGGCAACGAAAATGTAGTGAGGGCCAGCCAACAAGAGCGTACAGGTCACAATGGTGGGTATTATATGGGCTTTGGTGACAAAACGGATGGCACTGTGATAGACTACATCCAATTTGCTGAGTAGAGTGTTGGAGGCTATTTTGTAATTACATCACCGAAGTCAAGGATCAGTAGGATAGTCAGTTTTACGAGGGCATATTTTGGCAGCATGAGTGAAGGAGGCTTTTTGTTGCTAAATAGGAAGCCGATTCTAGATTTAACTTTGGATTGGAGATGCTTATATATGAGTCTGGAAGGAGAGTTTACAGTCTAACCAGACACCTAGGTATTTGTAGTTGTCCACATACTCTAGGTCAGACCCGCCGAGAGTAGTGATTCTAGTCGGTGTGTGCGGGTGCAAACAGTGTTCGGTTGAAGAGCATGCATTTAGTTTTACTAGTGTTTTACGAGCAGTTGGAGGGCTACGAAGGAGTGTTGTATGGCGTTGAAGCTCGTTTGGAGGTTTGTTAACACAGTGTCCAATGAAGGGCCCAGATGTATACAAAATGGTGTCGTCCGCATAGAGGTGATCCGAGCGTCCACCAGCAGCAAGAGAGGACATCATTGATATACACAGAGAATAGAGTCGGCACGAGAATTGAACCCTGTGGCACCCCCATAGAGACGGCCAGAGGTCCAGACAACAGGCCCTCTGATTTGACACATTGAACTCCATCTGAGAAGTAGTTGGTGAACCAGGCGAGGCAGTCATTAGAGAAACCAAGGCTATTTAGTCTGCCAATAAGAATGCGGTGGTTGACAGAGTCGAAAGCCTTGGCCAGGTCATTGAAGACGGCTGCGCAGTACTGTCTCTTTATCGATCAAGGTTATAATATCGTTTAGGACCTTGAGCGTGGCTGAGGTGTACCCATGACCAGCTCGGAAACCGGATTGCATAGCGGAGAAAGTACGGTGGGATTCGAAATGGTCGTGATCTGTTTGTTAACTTGGCTTTCAAATACTTTCGAAAGGCAGGGTAGGATGGATATAGGTCTATAACAGTTTAGGATCTAGAGTAGCAAACAAGTCTGGCTGCACAACCGACTGGCAAACCTGCTTCAAATTGAGAATCATGTGAACTAAAACTGAATAAAAAAGAAAAACTATACTTTGAAACAAAGATAAATGATCTAAAGAATGATAGTGAAAAGCTTTGGAGCACCTTCCATTTTTGGGGCAAAAGGCAAACTCAGCTCCATCATTTATTGAATCGGATGGCTCATTCATAACAAAACCTCCTGATATTGCCAACTACTTTATTTTTTTATCAGCAAGATTAGCAAACTTGGGCATGACATGCCAGTTACAAAGCCGACTCTACACAGTATAACTGATCAAATTATGAAAGACAAGCATTGTAATTTTGAATTACGAAAAGTGGGTGTAGAAGAGGTGAAAAAATGATTGTTGTCTGTCACAATGACAAGCCTGCCTCCCGAAGTGTAGGCAGCGGTCTAAGGCCTGCAGTGCTTGAGGCGTCACTACAGATCTAGGTTTCAATCCCGGACTGTGTCGCAGCCGGCCGCGGCCAGGAGGCTCTCGACCTTCACCTCTCCTGAGCCTTATACGGGAGTTGCAGCGATGGGACAAGACTGTAACTACCAATTGGATATCACGAAATTGGGGGAGAAAATATAGTAAAAGTTAAAAAACGAAACAAAAAACCAATCACCAAGCCACCTGGGTCTGACAACTTGGATGGAAATTTTACTGAGGATAATAGCGGACTATATTGTCACATATATATGATATATATCTTCAATCTAAGCTAGTAGAAAGTGTGTGCCCTCAGGCCTGGAGGGAAGCAAAGGTAATTCCACTACCCCAAGAATAGTAAAGCCCCCTTTACTGGCTCAAATAGCCGACCAATCAGCCTGTTACCAACCCTTAGTAAACTACTGGGAAATTGTTTTTATTTGACCAGATACTCTATTTAGCAGTAAAAATATTGACAACAGATTTTCAGCACGCTTATAGGGAAGGACATTCAACATGCACGGCCACTTACACAAATTACTGATGATTGGCTGAGAGAAATTGATGACAAAAAGATTATGGGGGCTGTTTTGTTCGACTTTTTTTTTGGGGGGGGGGGATCATTGTCTGTGTTATGGCTTTACACCCCCATGCTATATTGGTGGATAAAGAGTTACCTGTATAACAGAACACAGAGGGTGTTCTTTAATGGAAGCCTCTCCAACATAATCCAGGTAGAATCAGGAATTCCCCAGGACAGCTGTCTAGGCCCCTTACTTTTTTCAAGCTTTACTAATGACGTGCCACTGGCTTTGAGTAAAGCCAGTTTGTCTATCTATGCGGATGACTCAACACTATACACGTCAGCTACCACAGCGACTGAAATGACTGCAACACTTAAAAAAGAGCTGCAGTTAGTTTCAGAATGGTGGCAAGAAATAAGTTAGTCCTAAATATTTTAAAAACTAAAGCATTGTATTTTGGGACAAATCATTCACTAAACCCTACAAACAAACTAAATCTTGTAACGAATAATGTGGAAATTGAGCAAGCTGAGGTGACTAAACTGCTTGGAGTAGCCCTGGATTGTAAACTGTCATGGCCAAAACATATTGATACAACAGTAGCTAAGATGGGAGAAGTCTGTCCATAATAAAGTGCTTCTCTACCTTCTTATCAGCACTATCAACAAGGCAGGTCCTACAGGCCCTAGTTTTTGTCGCACCTGGACTACTGTTCAGTAGTGGTGGTCAGGTGCCACAAAAAAGGGACTTAGGAAAATTGCAATTGGCTCAGAACAGGGCAGCACGGCTGGCCCTTGGATGTACAACCGAGAGCTAACATTAATAAATGCACATGTCAATCTGTCATGGCTCAATGTTGAGGAGAGATTGACTTCATCACTACTTGTATTTTATGAGAGATATTGACATGCTGAATGCACCGAGCTGTCTGTTTTAAACTACTGGCACACAGCTCAGACACCCATGCATACCCCACAAGACTGCCACCAGAGGTCTCTTCACAGTCCCCAAGTCCACAGACTATGGGAGGCGCACAGTACTACATAGAGCCATGACTACATGGAACTCTATTCCAAGTAACACAAAGCAACACAAACATAGGCACAGAACACATGCATACACACACACGATAACATACACACTATACACACCACGTACACATGGATTTTGTACTGTAGATATGTGGTAGTAGAGTAGGGGCCTGAGGGCACACAGTGTGTTGTGAAAAGTGTTATGTAATGTCATGTAATATTTATCATTGTATATAACTGCTATAATGTTGCTGGACCCCAGGAATAGTATTTGCAGCTTCGGATCCTTATTAAATGCAAAAAAATATCTCTTGAAGAGCATAGTCAGCACTACACATTTAAGATTATTCCACATTTATATCTATCATCAGAGTTATACAGCAAGTAACTGCATGGTTTTAATGATCAGTAAACATCAATTGATCATGTAATTTCAGATATGTGAAGGTAGCCTCACGATATCTTTCAATATTGGCCACCATTATTGGATTTTTGAGTGATATAAAATAAAAGTCAACTTTACCTGACAAGTATGAGTGGTTTAGGTTAATTTTCCAATCATTTGTGGGGTCTGCCTGTCAAGCAGCAGAAGGGTGCATATGCTGATGTAATTGTTTGTTAGCTGATAATGTTTATTTTGTAAGCTAACCGATAGAGAGAAACGTTGTACAGTTGGCTAAACATAGTGGTAAGGAGACCTAATGTACTTTTTTCTCCAACCAACGTAGGCTTACCTAGGGAGTTAGCTAACATTATCCCCTTTTCAACATTGTTTTTAAGAGTGTTTAATCACGATTTCTGCTGACAGACATAATAGGCTACATTAATTGAAGGACCACATCAAAATTGGGTAACTAGCTAATAACAGATCACGTCAATATGGCTAGTTAACAAGCTAACTACAGATCAGGTCAATATGGCTAGTTAACAGCTAACTTTCAGGGATAAACTAGATGGCTATATCCAAATATTGTTTGATTTGCTTGCCATCTATAGTGATGTTGACAGTAGTCCAACTGACGATGTCAACCTCTTTCCTAAGCCTCATCTCTGATGAAGCAAGCTAAATGATGCATGTTGTTTGCTTTGCTAGTTACAGTGCCTACGGAAAGTATTCAGAACCCTTGACTTTTTCCACATTTTGTTATGTTACCCCTTATTCTAAAAATTTATTTAAATCGTTTTTTTCTCCTCATCAATCTACACACAATAATGACACAAATCAAAAACAGTTGTTTTTTTTTTGGTAATATTTATCAAATAAAATCAACTGAAATATGACATTTACATAAGTATTCAGACCCTTTACTCAGTACTTTGTTGAAGCACCTTGGCAGCGATTACAGCCTCGAGTCTTCTGGGTATGACGCTAAAGCTTGAGCAACATCTGTATTTGGGGAGTTTCTCCCATTCTGATTCCTTCTCTGCAGATCCTCTCAATCTCTGTCTGGTTGGATGGGGATGCGTTGCTGCACAGCTATTTTCAGGTCTCTCCGAGATGTTCGATGCGGTTCAAGTCCGGGCTCTGGCTGGGCCACTCAAGGACATTCAGAGACTTGTCCCGAAGCCACTCCTGCGTTGTCTTGGCTGTGTGCTTAGGGTGAACCTAAGGTGAACCTTCGCCCCAGTCCCCTGAGGTCCTGAGCGCCTCTGGAGCAGGTTTTCATCAAGGATCTCTCTGTACTTTTGCTCCGTTCATCTTTCCTCGATCCTGACTAGTTCTCCCAGTCCCTGCGCTGAAAAATCCCCACATCAGGATGCTGCCACCACCATGCTTCACCGTAGGGATGGTGCCCAGGTTTTCCTCCAGACGTGACGCTTGGCATTCAGGCCAAAAGAGTTCAATCTTGGTTTCCATCAGACCAGAGAATCTTGTTTCTCATAGTCTGAGAGTCCTTTAGGTGCCTTTTGGCAAACTCCAAGCGGGCTGTCATGTGCCTTTTACTGAGGAGTGGCTTCCGTCTGGCCACTCCACCATAAAGGCCTGATTGGTGGAGTGCTGCAGAGATGGTTGTCCTTCTGTAAGGTTCTCCCATCTACACAGAGGAACAGCTAGAGCTCTTTCAGAGTGACCATCAGGTTCTTGGTCCCCACCTCCCTGACTAAGGCCCTTCAAACCCTCGATTGCTCTATTTTGGCTGGGTGGCCAGCTCTAGGGAAGAGTCTTGGTGTTCCAAACATCTTCCATTTAAGAATGATGGAGGCCACTGTGTTCTTTGGGACCTTCAATGCTTCAGACATTTTTTTGGTACCCTCCCCAGATCTGTGCCTGTGCCCCTCGACACAATCCTGTTCTCGAGCTCTACGGACATTTCCTTCGCACTCATTTCTTGGTCTTTCTAATCATGTCCAATCAAATGAATTTACAACAGGTGGACTCCAATCAAGTTTGTACAAACATCTCACGGATGATCAATGGAACAGGTGCACCTGTAGCTCAGTTGTCGATTCTCATAGCAAAGGGTCTGAATAACCATCTAGCATTATGTTTTATACATTTGCAAAACGTTTTAAAAAACAAACTGTTTGCGAATCAAATCAAAATTTTTTTGGCCACATGTGTCGAATACAACAGGTATTACGCCCTTTTTTTTTTTTTTTTTTTTTTGAGAGGGTTTTTTTTTTTTTCCTTTTATTTTTTTTCTTACGCAACAGTGCCTTTATTTTGCATAATAAAGAAGTAAAGAATAAAACAACAAAAAGTGTTGAGGAAAAAAAGAGCAGAAGTAACATAAAATTACAGTAGGGAGGCTATATATATAGGCGTGAAGTGCAAATAGTGGTGGTGGTTGGGGTGGTTGGGGGTGGGAGGGGGGGGGGGGGGGGCAGTGCAATAGTCCGGGTTAGCCAGATTAGCTGTTCAGGAGTCTTATTGCCTGGGGGTAGAAGCTGTTAGAAGTATTTTTGACAACCTAGACTTGGCACTCCTGGGTACCCGCGGAGACTTTTCCTGTAGTCCCACAATCAGCTCACTTTTTCTTGTCCCGTTGAGGAGAGGTTTTATCCGGGCACCCAACTTCCAGGATTCTCTGACCTCCTCCCTATGGCCTGTCTCATCGTTGTCGGTGATCAGGCCTAGCCCTGTTGTTGTCCTTCGGCAAACTTAATGATTGGTGTTTGGAGTCGTGTTTTCGCTTTGTCATTATGTGGTTTGTTGTGAGATTGCTGAGGAAAAACACATATTTTAATCAATTTTAGAATAAGCTGCTAACGCTTACAAAATGTGGAAAGAGTCAAGGGGTCCTGAATACTTTTCCGAAGGCACTGTACGTGTCCAATGGATAGGTTACCGTCAACAAGCCTGCGGCCTCCCGACCAGGAGACCAGGATGGCGGCACAACAATTGGCCCCAGCGTCGTCCCCGGGTTAGGGGAGGGGTTTGGCCGTCTGGGATGTCATTGTCTAGCGGAATCCTTTATGGTGGCCGGTCAGCCTGCACACTGAACCTTCGGTTCGCCAGCATGTACAGTGTTTCCTCCGACCACTTGGTGCGGCTGGCTTCCACAGGTTTCCCAGGTAAAGACGATGAGCAGTGTGTCACGAAGCAGGGCGGGGCATGGCGGGGTTAGTGTTTTCGAAGACTTCATGGCTCTTGACCTTCCGCCTCTCCCCGGTCCTTTCGGAGTTTCCGCGATGGAACACACGACTTGTCAACTACCAATTGGATATCACGAGAATTGGGAGAGAAAACGGTACCTGAAAACGACATTATCACTTTGAATTTGGATGTTTCTGTTCATGAAAACCATGCAGTTACCTTGCTGTATAACTCTGATGCTCGAGATAAATGTGGAGTAATCTGAATTGTGGTAGTTCTGACTATGCTCTTCAAGAGGGTGACTGATATTAAACCACATAGTGATAACAATTTATATAAATCAATCCCTTGAAAACGGCACATAGTTGTCAATAGTTTCAGCGGTTTCATTGCCCCCCAGCAGCAAATCTACCACTCTGCAAACCCGTATTGGGACATTTTTATTGTTAACAACCTATTCCACAAGTTATCACCGACTAATGCTATGACGTTTTAAATTGTTTTATTTACTGTTCCATCTCACTGTGCATTCCTCTGGCTCATCAGTCCAGCCAAGCAATTTATAATCTAGCTGTCTGTTTTCTCCGACATTTAGCCACATTGTTTCAATATTGATCACCACTGCTCCATAGTATTGAACCTGTCGGAGTCTGGACGAGATCTGAGCTTTTCTCAGCCAGTAGAAATTATGAATCACCGGTTTGAGTGTGTCAAGAACTCAATGCTTCTTGGTTTTTTCATGCTCAACAGTTTCTATGTGTCTCAAGAATGTCCACAACCCAAAAGCACATCGAGCCAACTTGACACAACTGTGGGAAGCATTTGGAGTCACATGGGCCAGCATCCCTGTGGAACGCTTAGTTCGACACCTTGTTAGTCCATGCCCTGATGAATTGAGGCTGTTTCTGAGGGCAAAGAGGGGTACAACTCAATATTAGGAAGGTGTTTTCCTATTGCTTTGTACACTCAGTTGGTACATACTATATAACTATGTACAAGTGACTGTCCCTGTTGGTTCCAGGACGGTGCTCGTACAGCTTTGAAGTACGGTAGCAGAGCAAACAGTCTATGGCCTTGGTTGTTGGAGTCTGACAATTGTTAGGGCCTTCCTCTGACACCGCTGGTATAGGGTCCTGTGATAGGCAGTAAGCTCGGCTCGCAGTGATGTCCTTGGCCGTACACATCACCCTCTATAGCGGCCTTGCGGTGGATGCCAAGCAGTTGCCATACCAAGCGGTGATGCAGCCAGTCAAGATGCTCTCAATGGTGCAGCTGTATTCCAAATCTCCAGTCCATCTATACAGTGGGGGAAAAAAGTATTTAAGTCAGCCACCAAATTGTGCAACTGTCTCCCACTTAAAAAAGATGAGAGAGGCCTGTAAATTTTCATCATAGGTACACATCAACTATGACAGACCAAATGAGGAAAGAAAATCAGCCGAAAATCACATTGTAGGATTTTTTATGATTTATTTGCAAATTATGGTGGAAAATAATTATTTGGTCAATAACTAAAAGTTTCTCATACTTTGTTATATACCCTCTGTTGGCAAAATGACACATGTCAACGTTTTCTGTAAGTCTTTCACAAGGTTTTCAACACACTGTTTGCTGGTATTTTGTGCGCCATTTCCCTCCATGCAGATCTCCTCTAGGAGCAGTGATGTTTTGGCTGTCCGCTGGGCAACACAGACTTTCAACTCCCTCCAAAGATTTTCTATGGGGTTTGGAGATCTGGAGACTTGGCTAGGCCACTCCAGGACCTTGAAATGCTTCTTACGAAGCCACTCCTTCGTTGCCGGACGGCGGTGTGTTTTGGGATCATTGTCATGCATGAAAGAGACCCCAGCCATGAGTTTAATTCTTCAATGCCCTTGCTGATGGAATGATGTTTTCCACTCAAAATCACATGATACAGTGCCCCATTCATTCTTTCCTTTACACGGATCAGTCCGTCCTGGTCCCTTTGCAGAAAAACAGCCCAAAGCATGATGTTTCCACCCCCATGCTTCACAGTAGGTATGGTGTTTCTTTGGATGCAACTCAGCATTCTTTGTCCTCCAAACACGACAAGTTTTTATTTTGGTTTCATCTGACCATATGGACATATGACCCACGATTCTCTCCCAATCCTCTTCTGGATCATCCAAATGCACTCTAGCAAACTTCAAGACGGGGCCTGGACATGTACTGGCTTAAGCAGGGGGACAACGTCTGGCACTGCAGGATTTGAGTCCCTGGCGGCGTAGTGTGTTATAAAGCCTGATGGTAGGCTTTGTTACTTTGGTCCCAGCTCTCTGCAGGTCATTCACTCTAGTCCCCCCGTGTGTGGTTCTGGGGATTTTTGCTCACCGTTCTTGTGATCATTTTGACCCCATGGGGTGAGATCTTGCGTGGAGCCCCAGATCGAGGGAGATTATCAGTGGTCTTGTATGTTCTTTTCCATTTCCTAATAATTGCTCCCACAGTTGATTTTCTTCAAACCAAGCTTGCTTACCTATTGCAGATTCAGTCTTCCCAGCCTGGTGCAGGTCTACAATTTTGTTTCTGGTGTTCCTTTGACAGCTCTTTTGGTCTTGGCCATAGTGGAGTTTGGAGTGTTACTGTTTGAGGGTTGTGGACAGGTGTCTTTTATACTGATAACAAAGTTCAAACAGGTGCCATTAATACAGGTAACGAGTGGAGGACAGAGGAGCCTCTTAAAGAATAAGTTACAGGTCTGTTGAGAGCCAGAAATCTTGCTTGTTTTGTAGTGACCAAATACTTATTTTTCCACCATAATTTGCACAATTAATTAATGAAAAATCCTACACATGTGATTTTCTGGATTTTTTTTCTCAATTTGTCTGTCATAGTTGACGTGTACCTATGATGAAAATTACAGGCGCTCTCTCATCTTTTTAAGTGGGAGCACTTGCACAATTGGTGGCTGACTAAATACTTTTTTTCCCCACTGTAAATCACTGCTATGCAAATCCCCGCCTATCTTAAGCTCATTGGTCACCCATAGCAGCACCCACCCCTAGTCTGCGCTCCAGCAGGTATATCTCACTGGTCATTCCCAAAGCCACACCTCCTTGGCCGCCATTCCCTTCCATTTCTCTGCTGCCAATGACTGGAACGAATTGCAAAAATCTCTGAAGCTGGAGACTCTTATCTCCCTCACTAACTTTAAAGCATCAGTTTGTCAGAGCAGCTTACCGATCACTGCACCTGTACACAGCCCCATCTGAAATTAGCCCACCCAACTAACTCATCCCTATATTGGTTATTTATTTTGCTCTTTTGCACCCCAGTAATCTCTATTTGCACATAATCTCTTGCACATCTTAGCATTTCCAGTGTTAATACTATTGTAATTATTTATGCACTATAGCTATTTATTGCCTTACCTCCATCAACTTGCTACATTTACACACTGTATATTAGTTTTTCTGTTGTATTTTTGACTTTATGTTTTTTACGCCCATATGTAACTCTGTGTTGTTTTTTTTCGCACTGCTTTGCTTTTTATCTTGAGAACCAGTTTTCGGCATGTTGTAAATGATCTTTCCTTTAATCATTGTTCGCTCTTATTTTTTTTACTGGCTCACTACTTTCATGGTTACCTTTTTACATAAATGGGAAATAAAAAATTAAAAATCTTGTGGCGAGAGTGAGATGGAGAGGGCGAGAGGAGAGGGGTGAGAGGAGAGGGGTGAGAGGAGAGAGAACAGAGAGGAGAGAAACTGGTTTAGGGACATTGAAAAAAAACTCTGATCTCTCTCCCCCCAGTTGTGTGTAGCGGTGGCTAAACTCCTAATTTTGACAGAACATTTCCCATGCCCTGGGAAAGGCGTCCTGTGTGAAAAACTATGTTTGCTTTAGATTCTTTCAGGTTTTCACTCTCAAATCACACTTTTTATAGAAAAACTAACAAAATCTGATATTTTGTCCAAAACAAATGCGTTAACAGGAGACCATTTTGGAGGTCTGGGAGAAAGAAAAAGAAATATTTTGGGGAGGGTGTATTTTCCCTTTAATTCAATTGCACTTAGCAAGAGACCTTTGACTAGCGGATGTTTCTGTGATGTACAATGTCCTACATGTGATGGCAGAGTTTTTCAAAACAAATGCCCTCCCCATTGATACAATCACCATTATTTCATTGTGCCAAGTAAGGGCCTACTTTGCAGTCAACATTTAATTGGGAAGATATTTTGGGAAAGCCTTTAGCAAATGTTTATTCAAACAGCGCATGATGACTTGGGAATTGCGCATTGCTAAGATTCAACCAAGACTTCGGACCAACTTTTTCAATACCTGGTTTGCATACCCATTGTTGCCTTAGTTGCATTTACTGGTAGATATTCATACGCTGAACGTCTTTCCGAGCTACCCTACCGATGCGAGTATCTTAATTTGAGCCAGTTTGCACGCAGCTGGAAAATAATCCTGCAGCAACCATGGAAATGTGAATTATTAGTGATTGTAAATTTATGGATATTTTGTCGAGGTTGATACATTTAACGTTAGGCCAATTAAGTCAGACATTTGTGACGACCCGCCTTGATTCGGTCTTATGTAGCAACATTTGAAATTGTGTTTTTACATTGGTAAAAGCAGAGACCGAGCTGCAAAAGGGTAAGATCATACACTGCATTTAGGGGAACAATGGAAAGTAATTATTCTTTGAAAGTTGATGAATTTGTAATCTCACTTTTGAGAAAATGGCCTTTGAATGTTTTGGTACCTACTGGAGGAGGGAGAGGTCTTGCTTTGTCTACACCCATTCAGCATTGTTCACACTACACCCTCTTAAAGCTTTTAGCCCACCCATCTCGTTTCGCTCTGGCCGACGAGTAGGGTTGATCCGAGCGTTCTGAACCCTCACAACGACAGTCAAGCACACCAAGCTATCTGGCTAACATTGCTAGCTTGCGAGCTACTTCCAGACAACAAAATTCGGATTATGGTTAATTGTTTACCTCTGGATAACTGAAAACAAACTAACCAGCTCTGCTAGTGGCGAGTAAAATGGTCATTGGGGTGTTCGACACCATATCCTGTGCTGCTGGCAACATTTAATCACGCATTTTTTTGCCTACGTTTACTGACGCCAACCGCCATATTCAACAGGTGTTGTGCGTTCGTAAATTCATCACGTAACGTTAGCTTACTAGTTTAAAACGATTAACCATAATCCAACTCCATTGACTTTACTACCCTGCATGAAAATGCAGGTAGCTAACCCAACCATGTTTCAATGTTAGCAAGCAAATGGCTCTGGGATACGAATAATAAGATCATACACATAACGTTATCTAGTGACCGAGCCAGCTAAACGGTAGCTAGCTTATCTAACAGTACATTTTTAACTTTGAACTGAAAACAACTTTCTGTCAAAATTAGAGAAACGTGTAATATCTGAAAATGTAGCTAGCTAGACTAACTTAACCCGTTTTACATCATGCATGATGACGCTTCTCCCTCTCTGTCACGGATAACATGGTTGCCCTTTTTCTCCCCCACTGTATACTTGTATTGTATTCAAGGTTTTAAAAGGCATCTAAAGTTTGTAATATTTATTTTATGAAGTATTCACCCGCGACATACACCTAGTTTTCCTGAAATGAGTCACATTTTGTTTAGGAAATTACAAAGTTTAGATGCCTTTTTAAACCTTGAATACACTACAATATACAGTGGGGAGAACAAGTATTTGATACACTGCCAGATTTTGCAGGTTTTCCTACTTACAAAGCTGTAGAGGTCTGTACTTTTTATCATAGGTACACTTCAAACTGTGAGAGACGAATCTAAAACAAAATCCAGAAAATCACATTGTACATGATTTTTAAGTATATGCATTTGCATTTTATTGTCATGACATAAGTATTTGATACATCAGAAAAGCAGAACTTAATATTTGGTACGCAGAAACCTTTTGTTTGCAATTACAGAGATCATATACTTTCCTCCTGTAGGTTCTTGACCAGGTTTGCACACACTGCAGCAGGGATTTTGGCCCACTCCTCCATACAGACCTTCTCCAGATCCTTCAGGTTTCGGGGCTGGTCGCTGGGCAATACCGGACTTTCAGCTCCCTCCAATATTTTCTATGGTTCAGGTCTGGAGACTTGCTAGAGCCCACTCCAGGAACTTGAGATGCTTCTTACGGCGCCACTCCTTAGTTTGCCCTCGCTGTGTGTTTCGGGTCGTTGTCATGCTTGAATACCCAGCCACGACCCATCTTCAATGCTCTTGACTGAGGGAAGGAGGTTGTTTTGGCCAAGATCTTGCGATACATGGACCCCATCCATCCTCCCTCAATACGTTTGCAGTCGTCCTGTCCCCTTTGCAGAAAAACATCCCCAAAGATGATGTTTTCCACCTCCATTCTTCACGGTTTGGATGGTGTTCTTTGGGTTGTACATTTCATCCTTCTTCCTCCAAACACGGCGAGTGGAGTTAGACCAAAAAGCTCTATTTTTGTCTCATCAGAGACCCCATGACCTTCTCCCATTCCTCCTCTCTGGATCAGCCAGATGTCATTGGCAAACTTCCGAACGGGCCTGGACATGCGCTGGCTTGAGCAGGGGGACCTTGCATGCACTGCAGGATTTTAATCCATGAAGGCGTAGTGTGTGTTACTATGGTTTCTTTGAGACTGTGGTCCCAGCTCTCTTCAGGTCTTGACAGGTCCTGCTGCCGTGTAGTTCTCTGGCTGATCCTCACCTTCCTCATGATCATTGATGCCCCACGAGGTGAGATCTTGCATGGAGCCCCAGACTGAGGGTGATTGACCGTCATCTTGAACTTCTTCCATTTTCTAATAATTGCGCCAACAGTTTGTTGCCTTCTCACCAAGCTGCTTGCCTATTGTCGCTGTTAGCCCATCCCAGGCCTTGTGCAGGTCTACATTTTTTATTCCTGATGTCCCCTTTCACAGCTCTCTGGTCTTGCCATTGTGGAGAGGTTGGAGTCTGTTTGATTGAGTGTGTGGACAGGTGTTTCCTTTTATACAGGCAACGAGTTCAAACAGGTGCATTTAATACAGGTAATGAGTGGAAGAACAGGAGGGCTTCTTAAAGAAAAACTAACAGGTCTGTGAGAGCCGAATTCTTACTGATTGGTAGGTGATCAAATACTTATGTCATGCAAAAATGCAAATTAATTACTTAAAATCAATGTGATTTTCTGGATTTTTGTTTTTAGATTTCCGTCTCTCACAGTTGAAGTGTACCTATGATACAAATTCAGGACCTCTACATGCTTTGTAAGTAGGAAAACCTGAAAAACTCGGCAGTGTATCAAATACTTGTTCTCCCCACTGTACATTGCTGTTGTGCAGGCATATTCTCATCAACAAAATAATGATCAAATTAAGATCCTACATCTGTACTGCCGTTGTTCTGTGAGCTGCTCCATGCAACAACCATTTGAGATCTGCACGCTCTTGCTGCCTGACAGATGATATTCTGCTGAAACTAGGCTATGTGTGCCACGTATGTGAACATATTTCACGTGCTTTGCATTTGTGCAGGCTACTTGTGCATGATTTCTCTATTGTACTACATTGATAAAGCAGATACCTCCACTACACCTCTACTACATCACTGCTCCCCCTCCCCCTCTCTCTCTCTGGTCTAGCTCTCCCCTACCCCTCCTCTCCCCTCCCCCTATCTCTCCCCCTCCCGCCTCTCTCTTTCTCTCTCTATCTCTCTCTCCCCTCCTCCCCCTCCTCTCCCTCTCGTTATCTCTTTCTCTCTCTATCTCTCTCTCCCCTCCTCCCCCTCCTCTCCCTCTCGTTATCTCTCTCTCCTCTCTCCCTCCCTTCTCCCCTTCTCCCCTACCCCCCCACCCCTCTCGCTCTCCCCTCCTCCCCCCCTCTCTCTCTCTCCCCCCCTCTCTCTCTCCCCTCCCCTCTCTCCCCTCCCCCCTATCTTTCCCCTCCTCCTCTCTCTTCTCCTCCCCCTTCTCCCCTCCCCCTCTCTCTATCCCCTCCCCCCATCTCTCCCCCCCTCTCTCTCTCTCTCTCTCCTCCCTCCCCCCCCCTTCGTTCTCCCCTCCCCTCCCCTCCCCTCCCCTCCCCCCCCCTCCCCTCTCTCTCAATTCAATTCAAAGGGCTTTATTGGCATGGGAAACATATGTGTACATTGCCAAAGCAAGTGAAATAGACAAGAAACAAAAGGGAAATAAACAAGGGAAATAAACAATCAAAAATGAACAGTAAACATTACACTCACAAAAGTTGTAAAAATAATATAGACATTTCAAGTGTTATATTATTGGCAAATGCTGTAATAATGTACAAATAGTTGAAGTATGAAAGGAAAATAAATAAACAGATAAATATGGGTTGTATTTACAATGGTGTTTGTACTCCACTGGTTGCTGTTTTCTTGTGGCAACTGGTCACAAATCTGGCTGCTGTAGCAGCACTCTGGTATTTCACCTAATAGATATGGGAGTTTATCCAGATTGGATTTGTTTTCAATTCTTTATGGGTCTGTAATCTGAGGTAAATATGTGTGTATCTCTCTCTCCCCTCCTCCCTCTCTCTCTCTCTCTCCCCTCCTCCCTCTCTCTCTCCCCTCCTCCCTCTCTCTCCCCTCCTCCCTCTCTCTCCCTCCTCTCCCCTCCTCCTCTCCCTCTCCCCTCCTCCCTCTCTCTCTCTCTCTCCTCCTCCCTCTCTCTCCCCTCCTCCTCCCCCTCCTCCCCCCTCCCCCCTCTCTCTCTCTCTCTCTCTCTCTCTCTCATCTTCTTCTCTCTCTCTCTCTCTCCTCTCCTCTCGCTCTCTCTCTCTCTCCTCTCTCCTCTCTCTCTCTCTCCTCTCTCTCCTCTCGTCTCTCTCTCACTCCCCCCTCCTCCCTCTCTCTCTCTCCCCTCCTCTCCCCCTCTCTCCCCTCCTCCCTCTCTCTCCCCTCCTCCCTCTCTCTCCCCTCCTCTCTCTCTCTCTCCCCTCCTCTCTCTCTCTCTCTCTCTCTCTCTCTCTCTCTCTCTCTCTCTCTCTCTCCCCCTCTCTCTCTCTCTCTCTCTCTCTCCCCTCCTCCCTCTCTCTCTCCCCTCCCTCCCTCTCTCTCCCCCTCCTCCCCCCTCCTCTACCCTCCTCCCCCCTCCTCTCCCCTCCTCCCCCTCCTCCCCCTCTCCCCTCCCTCCCTCTCTCTCTCTCTCTCTCTCTCTCTCTCTCTCTCTCTCTCTCTCGTCTCTCTCTCCCTCCCCCCTCTCTCTCTCCTCCTCTCTCCTCTCTCCTCTCTCTCCCCTCCTCTCCCCTCTCTCCCCTCCTCCCCCCTCCTCTCCCCTCCTCCCTCTCTCTCCCCTCCCTCCCTCTCTCTCTCTCTCTCTCTCCTCTCTCTCTCTCCTCTCCTCTCTCCTCTCTCTCTCTCTCATCTCTCTCTCTCTCTCTCTCTCTCTCTCTCTCTCTCTCTCCTCTCCTCCCCCCTCCTCCCTCTCTCTCTCTCTCTCTCCCCCTCCTCCCTCTCTCTCTCTCTCTCTCTCCCTCCTCCCTCTCCCTCTCTCTCCTCCCCCTCCACCCTCTCTCTCCCCCCTCCCCCCCTCCTCTCCCCTCCTCCTCCCCTCCCTCTCTCTCCTCCCCTCCTCCCTCTCCTCCCCTCCTCCTCTCTCTCCTCTCCCCCTCCCCCCCCTCTCTCTCCTCTCCCCTCCTCCCCCTCCTCTCCCCTCCCTCCCTCTCTCCTCTCTCCCCCTCTCCCTCTCCTCCCTCTCTCTCTCTCTCTCTCCCTCCCTCTCTCTCCCCTCCTCCTCTCCCCCCTCCTCTCCCCTCCCTCCCTCTCTCCTCTCTCTCCCCTCCTCCCTCTCTCTCTCCTCTCTCCCTCCCTCCTCCTCTCTCTCTCTCCCCCCTCCTCCCCCCCTCCCCCCTCCTCTCCCCTCCTCCCCCCTCCTCCCTCTCTCTCTCTCTCTCCCTCCTCCTCTCTCTCTCTCCCCCTCCTCCCTCTCTCTCTCCCCTCCTCCCTCTCTCTCTCTCTCTCCCCTCCTACCTCTCTCTCTCTCTCCCCTCCTCCCTCCCTCTCTCTCTCTCTCTCCCCTCCTCCTCCCTCTCTCTCTCTCTCCCCTCCTCCCTCTCCCCTCCTCCCTCTCTCTCTGTAGGTTTGCTGGACCTCCAGGGGACTATGTTTACTTGTTTGGCCACTTCCGTATGGAGGAGGTGAGTTCACTACAACACACATTATATCACATTTACATTTTAATCATTTAGCAGACGCTCTTATCCAGAGCCACTTACAGTTAGTTAGTGCATACATTATTTTTTGTCATACTAATGCTGTGTGTGTGTGATGTGTGTGTGTGTGTGTGTGTGTGTGTGTGTCTGTGTCTGTGTCTGTGTCTGTGTGTGTGTGTGTGTGTGTGTGTGTGTGTGTGTGTGTGTGTGTGTGTGTGTGTGTGTGTGTGTGTGTGTGTGTGTGTGTGTGTGTGTGTGTGTGTGTGTGCGTCTGTGTCTGTGTGTGTGTATGTGTACGTGTGTTTTCTCCACAGTGTGCTCCACCAGGCTGTCTGATAGAGCTGTGTATCCAGCTTAGCATGATCATGTTGGGAAAACAACTCATCCAGAACAACGTGTTCGAGATTGTTATACCGTACGTACACACACACACACACACAGCTATCTTAATATTAGTAGTTAGCTAATTCATATTCGTAAATACATACCTATCTTAACATTAGTAGCTAGCTAGCTTATATCTGTAAATACATAACTATCTTAACATTGGCTATATATTTAAAGACATGAGTTAGCTATCTTAATGTTAGTAATTAGTTGGCTAATATTGTTAACTGCTATGTTTAGTACATTCGGAAAGTATTCAGATCCCTTGACCCTTTCCACATTTTGTTACGATACAGCCTTATTCTAAAATTGATGAAATATTTTTTTTCTCATCAATCTAGACACAGTACCCCATAATGACAAAGCGAAAACAAGTTTTTAGACGTGTTCGAGATTGTTATACCGTATGTACACACACACACACACACACACACACACACACACACACACACACACACACACACACACACACACACACACACACAAACAGGTACCATTGCTTATATGTGAATTACAGTTTGGAGCAGTCTGAGAGGTAGCTTTAATGTTAACATTAGTAGTTAGCTAGCTCATATCTGTAAATAGGTTACATATCTATATTAACATTAATAGTTAGCTTTCTCATATCTGTAAATGGGTTACATAGCTATTTTAACATTAGTAGTTAGCTAGCTCATATATGTAAATACATAACTATCTTCAAATCAAATCAAATCAAATTGTATTGGTCACATGCGCCGAATACAACAGGTGCAGTCATTACAGTGAAATGCTTACTTACAGCCCTTAACCAACAGTGCATTTATTTTAAACAAAAAAGTAAAAGAAAAGATGGAAATGGCGGCCGGAAGACAGGGTGGTGCGGCAGGTGCCGCTTCTCATTCGAATGCTGTAATTGTATCTAAACCATCAGGTGTACGCCGACCCCAGCTAAGTAACTCATGCAAAGAGTTAAAGTGCAATGATGTGTTTTATCTCCAGTACTCTGCCATGATTGTCAGTTATGTAGCTGCTCTACTGATAATCTCAGTGCGTCCTTGCTGGGATGACACAATCAGTCTACTACCGGAGAATATTAACACCAAACACAAACACATTGGTTCACCGTTCCACGGGAGCGGACAGTACACAGCATACCATAATGTTCTGAATAATGGCCAAGTCTACCTCGCTCCTTATTCTACTGAACCGCTTAGGCGCAACAAACACAAGTCCAACATTTATCGGAAACTGTTAAACTACCTGTTCACTACTCTCCTGCTCTCCGGGGATGTGCAACTCAATCCTGGGCCCAACATCACCGAGCCAGCGATACGCACCGGAGTGGAGGGTGGTGGATGGCCTCGTCCACTGATCGTCGCCGCTGTGGAGGTGGGTGAGTGCTATGGTCCTGTGGTTTCTCTCGACTCACCCGGCTCCAGGATGGATTTTGACTCTTCAAACATACCAAAGTCGCTATATGCGATCCCTGACTCTGCTTCTGGTATGCAAGCTGTTTTAATTAGTTCCCCGCATCCAGTGCAGGCGGGAGGGATTGTTAATTGCGCTACCGAACTGCCCCTAATCAAAACGGCCTAAACCCAGCCGTCAGAAAACACAGAAAATTTAACTTTTTTCAATGTGTCAATCACTCTCGAGTCATCTGGGACCCACGAGCTAAGCCCAAGGGACTACTAGGGGGGCACTTGAACATTCGTAGTGTCATTCCAAAAAGTGATCAAATTCAACATCTACTCACAGACTCCAACCTTGACTTTCTCTGCCTCTCAGAGACACATGGCTCCATAGAAACTCTCCATCTGCTGCTTTGATTGTGCCTGGCTACAATGTTTTCAGGAGAGACGGGACTGAAGGAAGAGGAGGGGGTGTGATGATTTATATTAAAGAACATATCCGATGTAAACAAATTGAGTGGTCAGGTGATAATACATTTACATTTACAATTTAGTCATTTAGCAGACGCTCTTAACCAGAGCGACTTACAGGAGCAATTAGGGTTAAGTGCCTTGCTCAAGGGCACATTAACGTCATTTAGCAGACGCTCTTAGCCAGAGCGACTCACAAATTGGTGCGTTCACCCTATAGCCAGTGGGATAACCACTTTTACAATTTGGGGGGGGGGGGGGGGTTAGAAGGAATACTTTATCCTATCCCAGGTATTCCTTAAAGAGGTGGGGTTTCAAATGTCTCCGGAAGGTGGTGAGTGACTCCGCTGTCCTGGCGTCGTGAGGGAGCTTGTTCCACCATTGGGGTGCCAGAGCAGCGAACAGTTTTGACTGGGCTGAGCGGGAGCTATGCTTCCGCAGAGGAAGGGGAGCCAGCAGGCCAGAGGTGGATGAACGCAATGTCCTCGTTTGGGTGTAGGGACTGATCAGAGCCTGAAGGTACAGAGGTGCCGTTCCCCTCACTGCTCCATAGGCAAGCACCATGGTCTTGTAGCGGATGCGAGCTTCAACTGGAAGCCAGTGGAGTGTGCGGAGGAGGGGGGTGACGTGAGAGAACTTGGGAAGGTTGAACACCAGACGGGCTGCGGCATTCTGGATGAGTTGTAGGGGTTTAATGGCACAGGCAGGGAGCCCAGCCAACAGCGAGTTGCAGTAGTCCAGACGGGAGATGACAAGTGCCTGGACCAGGACCTGCGCCGCTTCCTGTGTAAGGCCGGGTCGCACTCTCCGAATGTTGTAGAGCATGAACCTGCAGGAGCGGGTCACCGCCTTGATGTTGGCGGAGAACGACAGGGTGTTGTCCAGGGTCACGCCTAGGCTCTTCGCACTCTGGGAGGAGGACACAGCGGAGTTGTCAACCGTGATGGCGAGATCATGGAACGGGCAGTCCTTCCCCGGGAGGAAGAGCAGCTCCGTCTTGCCAGGGTTCAGCTTGAGGTGGTGATCCGTCATCCATACTGATATGTCTGCCAGACATGCAGAGATGCGATTCGCCACCTGGTTATCAGAAGGGGGAAAGGAGAAGATTAGTTGTGTATCGTCAGCGTAGCAATGATAGGAAAGGCCATGTGAGGATATGACAGAGCCAAGTGACTTGGTGTATAGGGAGAAAGGAGAGGGCCCAGAACCGATCCCTGGGGGACACCAGTGGTGAGAGCACGTGGTGCGGAGACAGCTTCCCGCCACGCCACTTGGTAGGAGCGACCGGTCAGGTAGGACGCAATCCAGGAGTGAGCCGCGCCGGAGATGCCCATCTCGGAGAGGGTGGAGAGGAGGATCTGATGGTTCACAGTATCAAAGGCAGCAGACAGGTCTAGAAGGACAAGAGCAGAGGAGAGAGAGTTAGCTTTAGCAGTGCGGAGAGTCTCCGTGACACAGAGAAGAGCAGTCTCAGTTGAATGACCAGTCCTGAAACCTGATTGGTTTGGATCAAGAAGGTCATTCTGAGAGAGATAGCAGGAGAGTTGGCTAAAGACGGCACGCTCAATAGTTTTGGAAAGAAAAGAAAGAAGGGATACTGGTCTGTAGTTGTTGACATCAGTGGGGTCGAGTGTTGGTTTTTTGAGAAGGGGAGTAACTCTCGCTCTCTTGAAGACGGAAGGGACATGGCCAGCGGTAAAGGATGAGTTGATCAGCGAGGTGAGGTAGGGGAGAAGGTCACCGGAGATGGTCTGGAGAAGGGAGGAGGGGATGGGGTCAAGCGGGCAGGGTTGTTGGGCGGCCTGCAGTCACAAGTCGCAGGATTTTATCTGGAGAGAGAGGGAGAAAGAAGTCAAAGCATAGGGTAGGGCAGTGTGAGCAGGACCAGCAGTGTCATTAGACTTAACAAACGAGGATCGGATGTCGTCAACCTTCTTTTCAAAGTGGTTGACGAAGTCATCCACAGAGAGAGAGGGGGGGGGGGGGGGGGGGGGGGGGGGGATTCAGGAGGGAGGAAAATGTGGCAAAGAGCTTCCTAGGGTTAGAGGCAGATGCTTGGAATTTAGAGTGGTAGAAGGTGGCCTTAGCAGCAGAAACAGATGAAGAAAATGTAGAGAGGAGGGAGTGAAAAGATGCCAGGTCGGCAGGGAGTTTAGTTTTCTTCCATTTCCGCTCCGCTGCCCGGAGCTCTGTTCTGTGAGCTCGCAATGAGTCATCAAGCCACGGAGCTGGAGGGGAGGACCGAGCCGGCCGGGAGGATAGGGGACACAGAGAGTCAAAGGATGCAGAAAGGGAGGAGAGGAGGGTTGAGGAGGCAGAATCAGGAGATTGGAGGGAGAAGGATTGAGCAGAGGGAAGAGATGATAGGATGGAAGAGGAGAGAGTAGTGGGAGAGAGAGAGCGAAGGTTGCGGCGGCGCATTACCATCTGTGTAGGGGCAGAGTGAGTAGTGTGGGAGGAGAGTGAGAGAGAAAAGGAAACAAAGTAGTGGTCGGAGACTTGGAGGGGAGTTTGCAGTGAGATTAGTAGAGGAGCAGCATCTAGTGAAGATGAGGTCAAGCGTATTGCCTGCCTTGTGAGTAGGGGGGGACGGTGAGAGGGTGAGGTCAAAAGAGGAGAGGAGTGGAAAGAAGGAGGCAGAGAGAAATGAGTCAAATGTGGACATAGGGAGGTTGAAATCCCCAAAACTGTGAGGGGTGAGCCATCCTCAGGGAAGGAACTTATCAAGGCGTCAAGCTCATTGATGAACTCTCCAAGGGAACCTGGAGGGCGATAGATGACAAGGATATTAAGCTTAAATGGGCTAGTGACTGTGACAGCATGGAATTCAAATGAGGAGATAGACAGATGGGTTAGGGAAAAAATTGAGAATGTCCACTTGGGAGAGATGAGGATTCCTGTACCACCACCCCTCTGACCAGATGCTCTCGGGGTATGCGAGAACACATGGTCAGACGAGGAGAGAGAGCAGTAGGAGTAGCGGTGTTTTCAGTGGTGATCCATGTTTCCGTCAGCGCCAGGAAGTCGAGGGACTGGAGGTTGGCATAGGCTGGGATGAAGTCAGCTTTGTTGGCAGCAGAACGGCAGTTCCAGAGGCTGCCTGCGACCTGGAACTCCACGTGGGTGGTGCGTGCAGGGACCACCAGGTTGGAGAGGCAGCAGCCACGCGGTGTGGTGCGTTTGTGTAGCCTGTGCAGAGAGGAGAGAACAGGGATAGGCAGAGGCATAGTTGACAGGCTGTAGCAAATGGCTACAAAAATGCAGAGGAGATCGGAATGAAATGGACTAAGCATCTGGGAGCGGAGAGAGCAGGGCCTCCCTCACCAAAAACTTCTACCTCAGAAACTAAAATTGTTTCACTGAAACCACCCGAAAAAAACTCTCTCCAACTTCCGCCTTGGAAATCAGAATTGTTGTGAACCACAGCGGTTCAATGTTTAAAGGAATAGACTCAACCCACTTTGTTCAGCTAGCCAACTATGACACCATAGCCAACTAGCAGACTAGCATCCAATAACAATAACACACCGTTTAGCACCAACACTTGGTCACAACAAACCACCAATAATGTGATAACACACTAAACAGATCATTCGTGTCTGTGTCAAGTTCCTTTCATGACGCAGCAATGATTAGACGTTGGCTAGCTAGGACAAGTATATTGTGGTTAGCTACTACAGTACAGCCAGCTGGTCATGTTGGGTAGCTAGCAATGGCCACTGTGTTGGCTCTGTTTGAAGAACGGCTAGCTAGCTAGCTTCGTGCTACAGCCGGCACGGCCGAGGACACTGCCAAGACACAGTAACTACCCACAACAACCCACGAAGCCTAGCTATGACGCCGTAGCCAACCTGCAAGCTAGCATCCATTAGCACACAACTTAGCATCAGCACCTGGCCATAACAAACTGCCAAGAGTGTGTCAGCACACCAAACAGACAATTCAAGTCCGTGTCGAGTTCCCTTCACAACGCAGCAAAATAAAAATAAAAAAATAATAAAAAAATTAAACGTTGGAACCAGCTCTCCAGCGTTGCTAATCGTTACCAGTAGCTACCCGCTAGCTAGCTAGCCTCGTGCCTCGATACTAACCTACAACTACCCACGGAAACCTAATAACAACAGCACCAACCTACAATAAATACAATACCTAACTACAGCTAACTACCTACCTACGATCTAATACATGGTTAAGCAAAAGTTAAACGTTGGCTAGGACTACATTACATTGGAACCAGCTCTCCAGCGTTGCTAATCGTTACCTGTAGCTACCCGCTAGCTAGCTAGCCTCGTGCCTCGATACTAACCCACAATTACCCACGGAAACCTACAATAACAACAATACTAACCTACAGTAAATACAATACCTAACTACAGCTAACTACCTACCTACGATCTAATACATGGTTAAGCAAAAGTTAAACGTTGGCTAGGACTACATTACCATTGGAACCAGCTCTCCAGCGTTGCTAATCGTTACCAGTAGCTACCTGCTAGCTAGCTAGCCTCGTGCCTCGATACTAACCCACAATTACCCACGGAAACCTACAATAACAACAATACTAACCTACAATAAATACAATACCTAACTACAGCTAACTACCTACCTACGATCTAACACATGGTTAGGCTTTACTCAACACTACATGTAGCTTACCTCCTGCTTACCTCCAGCCAGAGAAAAACACATAATAAACGATAATGAACTAGAATGTATTGGCCTGAACATTACACTGTCTCCCCAAATGTCTTTTACCCTCATTGGAATGTATAGGCCACCTTCCACCAAAAGTGTGTTTTTTGATCAGTTTAATAACATGCTTAGGGAATGTGATTTTGGGAAAGAGGTCATCTTAATGGGAGATTTTAACATTAATTATGAAGACAAGTGTTGTAGGAAAACCCTCAAACGGATCACTAATACCTTTGACCTTACACAGCTAGTTAAAGGGCCAACCAGGGTGACTTGTTGCTCTAAAACACAGATTGATTTGGTGTTCAGTAATAAACCAGAGAGAGTGACTAAATCATTCAATATGGTTACTGGGCTATCTGATCATAATCTGACACTTATAGCCAGAAAGCTGTCTAAGAGCAGGTTTAACCTCTCTACTGTTAGAAAGCCTGATCAACTAAGAATACATAAGAGTGAATTAAGCTATTTTGAAAATGCAATTAAGGGAATTAACTGGAATGATCTCTTGTCCTATGCAGACGTGGAAGCTGATAGTCAAGTTTTTCTATCCACAATCCAGACTACATTAAATGGTTTCCTAAAGAAAATCAAATCCAAACCTGGCCAAAAGAACACTCTTCCTTGGCTAAATGGAGAAATCTGGAAATTGATGAAAGAACGAGATTATTATCTAAAAATAGCCCTAAGATCCAAATTAGAGCATGACAGACGTAGGTTTACCATGTTGAGAAATAAGGTGATGAAAGAAATCAGACAGGCCAAGGAAAACTTTTTTATTAACATAATTGGTGAAGCAAAGGGAAATTCTAAACTGATCTGGGAGAATCTAAAAAAGTTAACAGGGAAAGACCATAGTAACACTGCAAAAAGACTACAAATCATGGTGAATAACAATCTAACACAGGATGCAGTCGAAATAGCAATAGCCTTCAATTCCTACTTTATTGACTCTGTCAGGGTACTGACACAGAACCCCTCCACTGGTTTCTTGGGCTCAGTGCTAGTAAATGATGCTCAACCTGTCTTCATCATAAGGGATGTTTCTGAGTCAAAGGTAGACAAGATGATTAGCTCACTAAAGAACTCTAAAGCCAAAGATGTGTTTGGGATGGACTCTACCTTTCTTAAAAACTACAAAGAGTCACTCATTGGCCCATTACTAAGGTCACCAACACATCTATTGGTCTCGGGGTGTTTCCAAGGGTATGGAAGTCGGCCATAATAACGGCCATCTTTAAATCAGGCGACCCTGCTGATGTGAGTAACTACAGGCCCATTAGTATACTACCTGTGGTGTCAAAGGTTGTTGAAAAGTGTGTAGCAGAACAACTGATTGCCCACCTCAACAACAGCCCCTTCACATTACATTGCATGCAGTTTGGCTTCAGAGCGAAACTCCACAGAAATGGCCAACTGCTTTTTCTGGAAAATGTGAAGTCCAAGATGGACAAAAGGGGGCGTTGTTGGGGCTGTGTTTCTGGACCTAAGGAAGGCTTTTGATACTGTTAACCATGAGATTCTCATCACATAATTGTCCAAGTTCAACTTTTCCCCCGATGCCTTGAGATGGATGAAATCATACCTTGAAGGCAGAACTCAGTGTGTCAGAGTGAGCAATGAGCTGTCGCCCACTCTTAGCTATGATGTGGGTGTGCCCCAAGGGTCAATACTGGGGCCCCTCCTGTTCAGCCTGTACATTAATGATCTGCCTTCTGTCTGTACTGGGTCTGAAGTTCAAATGTATGCAGATGATACAGTGATATATGTGCATGCAAAGAGCAAACAACAAGCTGCACAAGAACTCACTACTGTAATGGTCCAGGTTACAAAGTGGCTCAGTGACTCGTGTTTGCATCTCAATGTGAAAAAAAACTGTTTGCATGTTCTTCACAAAGAGGGCAACAGATGCTACTGAGCCAGAAGTCTATGTGTCAGGGGAGAAGCTCCAGGGGGTATCTGATTTTAAGTACCTTGGCATCATACTTGATTCCAACCTCTCTTTTAAAAAGCATGTGAAAAAGGTAATTCAAATAACCAAATTCAACCTAGCTAATTTCCGATTTATATGAAATTGTTTGACTACAGAGGTAGCAAAACTGTACTTCAAATCTATGATACTCCCCCACTTAACATACTGTTTGGCTAGTTGGGGCCCAAGCTTGCTGTACAACAGTAAGACCTATTCAGTCTGTCTACAAACAGGCTCTCAAAGTGCTTGATAGGAAGCCCAATAGCCATCATCACTGTCACATCCTTAGAAAGCATGAGCTCCTGAGTTGGGAAAATCTTGTGCAATACACCGATGCATGTCTTGTATTCAAGATCCTAAATGGCTTGGCTCCCCCTCCACTCAGTATTTTTGTTAAACAGAAAACCCAAACATATGGCAGCAGATCCACAAGGTCTGCCATGAGAGGTGACTGTGTAGTTCCCCTAAGGAAAAGCACCTTTAGTAAATCCGCTTTTTCTGTGAGAGCTTCCCATGTCTGGAATACACTGCCATCAGACACACATAACTGCACCACATATCACACTTTCACAAAATGCTTGAAGACATGGCTAAAGGTCAATCAGATTTGTGAACATGGTCCCTAGCTGTGTGTTGCCGCTTTCCATGTCTGTTGTCTGTAACTTGTGAGGTGTGGAAACACTTTGTTGCTTTTATTAATTTTGTCTTGCTGCTTTTTGTTCTATGTTGCTCTGTCTGTATGCTACGTCTTGCTTGTCCTATGTTGCTATGTCTGTATGCTATGTCTTCTATGTTGTTATTGTCTATATTGTAATTGTTTTTAATAACCTGCCCAGGGACTGCGGTTGAAAATTAGCCGGCTGGCTAAAACCGGCACTTTTACTGAAACGTTGATTAATGTGCACTGTCCCTGTAAAAATAAACTTAAACTTAAACTTAAAAATAAAACAACAACAACAAAAAAAGTGTTGAGAAAAAAAATAGCAGAAGTAAAATAAAGTGACAGTAGGGAGGCTATATATACAGGGGGGTACCGTTGCAGAGTCAATGTGCGGGGGCACCGGCTAGTTGAGGTAGTTGAGGTAATATGTACATGTGGGTAGAGTTAAAGTGACTATGCATAAATACTTAACAGAGTAGCAGCAGCGTAAAAAGGATGGGGTGGGGGGGCAGTGCAAATAGTCCGGGTAGCCATGATTAGCTGTTCAGGAGTCTTATGGCTTGGGGGTAGAAGCTGTTGAGAAGTCTTTTGGACCTAGACTTGGCACTCCCGGTACGCTTGCCGTGCAGTAGCAGAGAGAACAGTCTATGACTAGGGTGGCTGGAGTCTTTGACAATTTTGAGGGCCTTCCTCTGACACCGCCTGGTATAGAGGTCCTGGATGGCAGGAAGCTTTGCCCCAGTGATGTACTGGGCCGTACGCACTACCCTCTGTAGTGCCTTGCGGTCGGAGGCCAAGCAGTTGCCATACCAGGCGGTGATGCAACCAGTCAGGATGCTCTCGATGGTGCAGCTGTAGAATTTTTTGAGGATCTGAGGACCCATGCCAAATCTTTTTAGTCTCCTGAGGGGGAATAGGCTTTGTCGTGCCCTCTTCACGACTGTCTTGGTGTGTTTGGACCATGATAGTTTGTTGGTGATGTGGACACCAAGGAACTTGAAGCTCTCAACCTGTTCCACTACAGCCCCGTCGATGAGAATGGGGGCGTGCTCAGTCCTCTTTTTTTTCCTGTAGTCCACAATCATCTCCTTTGTCTTGTCTCTTAACATTAGTAGTTAGCTAACTCATATCTGTAAATACATAACTATCTTAACATTAGTAGTTAGCTAACTCATATCTGTAAATACATAACTATCTTAACATTAGTAGTTAGCTAACTCATATCTGTAAATACATAACTATCTTAACATTAGTAGTTAGCTAGCTTATATCTGTATATACATAACTATCTTAACATTAGTAGTTAGCTAACTCATATCTGTAAATACATAACTATCTTAACATTAGTAGTTAGCTAACTCATATCTGTAAATACATAACTATCTTAACATTAGTAGTTAGCTAACTCATATCTGTAAATACATACCTATCTTAACATTAGTAGCTAGCTAGCTTATACCTGTAAATACATAACAATCTTAACATTAGTAGTTAGCTAATTCATATTCGTAAATACATACCTATCTTAACATTAGTAGCTAGCTAGCTTATATCTGTAAATACATACCTATCTTAACATTAGTAGATAGCTAGCTTATATCTGTAAATACATAGCTATCTTAACATTGGCTATATATTTAAAGACATGAGTTAGCTATCTTAATGTTAGTAGTTAGTTGGCTAATATTGTTAATAGCTATGTTTAGTGCATTCGGAAAGTATTCAGATCCCTTGACTTTTTCCAAATTTTGTTACGATACAGCCTTATTCTAAAATGGATTTTTTTTAAATGTTCTCATCAATCTACACACAGTACCCCATAATGAAGTGAAAACAAGTTTTTAGAAATGTTTGCTAAATTATTAAAAATAAAAAACAAAAATATCTTATTTACATAAGTATTCAGATCCTTTGCTATAAGACTCGAAATTGAGCTTGGATGCATCCTGTTTCCATTGATCATCCTTAAAATGTTTCTACAACTTCATTGGAGTCCACCTGAGGTAAATTCAATTGATTGGACATGATTTGGAAAGGCACACCTGTCTATGCAAGGTCCCACAGTTGACAGTGCATGTCAGAGCAAAAACCAAGCCATGAGGTCGAAGGAATTGTCCGTAGAGCTCCGAGACAGGATTGTGTTGAGGCACAGATGGAAGGGTACCAAAACATTTCTGCAGCGTTGAAGGTCCCCAAGAACACCGTGGCCTCCATCATTCTTAAATGGAAGATGTTTGGAACCACCAAGACACCAAGAGCAATTGGGGGAGAAGGGCCTTGGTCAGGGAGGTGACCAAGAACCCGATGGTCACTCTGAAAGAGCTCCAGAGTTCCTCTGTGGAGATGGGAGAACCTTCCAGAAGGACAACCATCTCTGCAGCACTCCACCAATCAGGCCTTTATGGTAGAGTGGCCAGACGGAAGCCACTCCTCAGTAAAAGGCACATGACAGCCCGCTTGGAGTTTGCCAAAAGGCACCTAAAGGACTCTCAGACCATGAGAAACAAGATTCTCTGTTCTAATGAAACCAAGATTGAACTCTTTTGCCTGAATGCCAAGCATCACTTCTGGAGGAAGCCTGGCACCATCCCTACGGTGAAGCATGGTGATGGCAGCATCATGCTGTGGGGATGTTTTTCAGCGGCAGGGACTGGGAGACTAGTCAGGATCGAGGGAAAGATGAACGCCGCAAAGAACAGAGAGATCCTTGATAAAAACCTGCCCCAGAGCGTTCAGGACCTCAGACTGGGGCGAAGGTTCACCTTCCAACAGGACAATGACCCTAAGCACACAGCCAAGACAACGCAGGAGTGGCTTCGGGACAAGTCTCTGATTGTCCTTGAGTGGCCCAGCCAGAGCCCGGACTTGAACCCGATCTAACATCTCTAGAGAAACCTGAAAATATCTGTGCAGCAACGCTTCCCATCCAACCAGACAGAGCTTGAGAGAATCTGCAGTGAAGAATGGGAGAAACTCCCCAAATACAGGTGTGCCAAGCTTATAGCGTCATACCCAAGAAGACTCGAGGCTGTAATCGCTGCCAAAGGTGCTTCAACAAAGTACTGAGTAAAGGGTCTGATATTTCCATTTTTGTGTTCTTTAATATATTTGCAAACATTTCTAAAACCTTTTTTGCTTTGTCATTATGGGGTATTGTGTGTAGATTGATGAGGAAAAAAACAACAATTTAATCTACTTTAGAATAAGGCTGTAACGTAACAAAATGTGAAAAAAGTCAAGGGGTCTGAGTACTTTCCGAAGGCACTGTATAACGAATTGAATTTCTCTCTCTGTCTTTATCTCTCTGTCTCTCTCTCTCTGTCTTTATCTCTGCTCTCTCTCTCTCTCTCTCTCTCTCTCTCTCTTTCTCTCTCTCTCTGTCTTTATCTCTCTCTCGCTGTCTTTATCTCTCTGTTTTTCTCTCTCTCTCTCTCTCTCTCTCTCTCTCTCTCTCTCTCTCTCTCTCTCTCTCTCTCTCTCTCTCTCTCTCTCTCTCTCTCTCTCTCTCTCTCTCTCTCTCTCTCTCTGTCTTTATCTCTCTCTCTCTCTCTCTCTCTCTCTCTCTCTCTCTCTCTCTCTCTCTCTCTCTCTCTCTCTCTCTCTCTCTGTCTTTATCTCTCTCTCGCTGTCTTTATCTCTCTGTTTCTCTCTCTCTCTCTCTCTCTCTCTCTCTCTCTCTCTCTCTCTCTCTCTCTCTCTCTCTCTCTCTCTCTCTCTCTCTCTCTCTCTCTCTCTCTCTCTCTCTCTCCTCTCTCTCTCTCTCTCTCTCTCTCTCTCTCTCTCTCTGTCTTTATCTCTCTCTCTCTCTCTCTCTCTCTCTCTCTCTCTCTCTCTCTCTCTCTCTCTCTCTCTCTCTTTATCTCTCTCTCTCTCTCTCTCTCTCTCTCTCTCTCTCTCTCTCTCTCTCTCTCTCTCTCTCTCTCTCTCTCTCTCTGTCTTTATCTCTCTCTCGCTGTCTTTATCTCTCTGTTTCTCTCTCTCTCTCTCTGCAGTAAGCTAAAAAAGATGTACAGAACATACAAGGAGAAGGATAAAGGAGGAGAGGAAGACGAGGATGAGGAGGAGACAAAGAGGCCAAAGCAACAGTGGGACAAAGACTTCTCCCTGGATCCCTTCGAGGGGCTCAGCCCGGAATACATGGAGATGAGTGAGTAGCACCCACACACACACACACACACACACACACACACCACACACACACACACACACACGATGTGTACAGGGAAAGTGAACATTTAACAACCAGTGTGTGTGTATGCAGTCATCCAGTATGGGTTTGTCACCATCTTCGTGGCGTCGTTCCCTCTGGCTCCTCTCTTTGCTCTGCTCAACAACGTGATCGAGATCCGCCTCGACGCTGCCAAGTTCACCACAGAGATCCGCCGCCCAGACGCTGTGCGCCGCCCAGACATAGGTACTGACCACAACCCAACCACAACACAACCACTACACAACCACTACACAACCACAACACAACCACAACACAACCACAACACAACCACTACACAACCACTACACAACCACTACACAACCACTACACAACCACAACAAAACCACTACACAACCACTACACAACCACAACACAACCACTACACAACCACAACACAACCACAATACAACCACAACACAACCACTACAAAACCACAACACAACCACTACACAACCACTACACAACCACTACACAACCACAACACAACCACTACACAACAACCACAACCCAACCACAACACAACCACAACACAACCACTACACAACCACAACACAACCACTATACAACCACAACAAAACCACTACACAACACTACAAAACCACAACACAACCACAACACAACCACTACAAAACCACAACACAACCACTACACAACCACTACACAACCACAACACAACCACTACACAACCACAACACAACCACTACAAAACCACAACACAACCACTACACAACCACTAAACAACCACAACACAACCACTACACAACACAACCACTACACAACCTCAACACAACCACTACACAACCACAACACAACCACAACACAACCACTACACAACACTACAAAACCACAACACAACCACAACACAACCACAACACAACCACAACACAACCACTACAAAACCACAACACAATCACTACACAACCACTACACAACCACAACACAACTACAACACAACCACTAAACAACCACTAAACAACCACTAAACAACCACAACACAACCACTACACAACCACAACACAACCACTAAACAAAACCACAACACACACCACAACCACAACACAACCACAACAAAACCACTACACTACACAACACTACAAAACCACAACACAACCACAACACAACCACTACAAAACCACAACACAACCACAACACACACCACTACAAAACCACAACACAACCACTACACAATCAACCGCAACTTAATGACGTAACCATACGAGAACCACAATAGCACAACTTCAACCCATAACACTATCTCTGTATGAGTGTGTTCCAGACTATCCTTAAGAGTTTTACTCTGAGTGTGTTCTAGACTATTCTTAAGAGCTTTACTCTGAGTGTGTTCTAGACTATTCTTAAGAGTTTTACTCTGAGTGTGTTCTAGACTATTCCTAAGAGCTTTACTCTGAGTGTGTTCTAGACTATTCCTAAGAGCTTTACTCTGAGTGTGTTCTAGACTATCCTTAAGAGTTTTCCTCCTCTTCTCCTCTGTCACATTCCTCCTCTTCTCTTTCTCTGTCACATTCCTCCTCTTCTCTTTCTCTGTCACATTCCTCCTTCTCTCTTCTCTGTCACATTCCTCCTCTCTTTCTCTGTCGCATTCCTCCTCTTCATTCTCTGTCACATTCCTCCTTCTCTCTTTCTCTGTCACATTCCTCCTTCTCTCTTTCTCTGTCATATTCCTCCTTCTCCTCTTTCTCTGTCACATTCCTCCTCTTCTCTTTCTCTGTCACATTCCTCCTTCTCTCTTTCTCTGTCATATTCCTCCTCTCTCTTTCTCTGTCACATTCCTCCTCTTCTCTTTCTCTGTCACATTCCTCCTTCTCTCTTTCTCTGTCACATTCCTCCTTCTCTCTTTCTCTGTCACATTCCTCCTCTTCTCTTTCTCTGTCACATTCCTCATCTTCTTTCTCTGTCACATTCCTCCTCTCTTTCTCTGTCACATTCCTCCTTCTCTCTTTCTCTGTCATATTCCTCCTTCAATGGTTCTTTCTCTGTCACATTCTCCGTTCTTTATTTCTCTGTCACATTCCTCCTCTTTCTTTCTCTGTCACACTCCTCCTCTTTCTCTGTCATATTCCTCCTCTTCTCTTTCTCTGTCACATTCCTCCTCTTCTTTCTCTGTCACATTCCTCCTCTTCTCTTTCTCTGTCATATTCCTCCTTCTCTTTCTCTGTCACATTCCTCCTTCTCTCTTTCTATGTCATATTCCTCCTTCTCTTTCTCTGTCACATTCCTCCTTCTCTCTTTCTCTGTCACATTCCTCCTCTTCTCTTTCTCTGTCACAATCCTCCTCTTCTCTTTCTCTGTCATATTCCTCCTTCTCTTTCTCTGTCATATCTCTCTCCTTCTTTCTCTGTCACATTCCTCCCTCGCTCTTTCTCTGTCATATTCCTCCTTCTCTCTTTCTCTGTCACATTCTTCCTCCTCTTCTCTTTCTCTGTCACATTCCTCCTCTTCTTCTCTGTCACATTCCCCCTTCTCTCTTTCTCTGTCATCATTCCTCCTTCTCTCTTTCTCTGTCACATTCCTCCTCCTCTTTCTCTGTCACATTCCTCCTTCTCTCTTTCTCTGTCACATTCCTCCTTCTCTCTTTCTCATTTCCTTCTCTGTCACATTCCTCTTCTCTTCTCTCTTCTCTGTCACATTCCTCCTCTCTCTCCTCTCAACATTCTCCTTCTCTCTTTCTCTGTCACAATTCCTCCTCTTCTTTCTCTGTCACATTCCTCTCTTTCTGTCCATTCCTCCTCTTCTCTTTCTCTGTCCTCTCCTCTCCTATTCTCTGTCACATTCCTCCTTCTCTCTTTCTCTGTCACATTCCTCCTCCTCTCTCTTTCTCTGTCACATTCCTCATTCTCTCTTATTCCTCCTTCTCTCTTCTCTGTCACATTCCTCCTCACATTCTCTCTTTCTCTGTCACATTCCTCATTCTCCTCTCTCTTTCTCTGTCACATTCCTCCTTCTCTTCTCTGTCACATTCCTCCTTCTCATTCCTCCTTTCTCTGTCACACATTCCTCCTTCTCTTTCTCTGTCACATTCCTCCTCTTCTTTCTCTGTCACATTCCCCTCCTTCTGTCTCAGAACCTTTCTGTTGAAAAACCTATTGTATATAATGTACAAACCTTAATATTGAAAAAGCTCTTTTGCATCTAATGTAGAACCTTAATGTTGTATCTAATGTATAACCTTTCTGTTGTATCTCATGTAGAACCTTTATGTTGAAAAACCTGTTTTTATCTCATGTAGAACATTTCTGTTGTATCTAATGTAGAACCTTTCTTTGAAAAACCTGTTTTATCTAATGTAGAACCTTTCTGTTGTATCTAATGTAGAACCTTTCTTTGAAAAACCTGTTTTATCTAATGTAGAACCTTTCTGTTGTATCAAATGTAAAACCTTTCCATTGTACCTATTGAGGATGGTAGCTGACTCTATAGCCACTCCTATCTGTCATATCTTTAATCTGAGCCTAGAGGAAAGTCTTTGTCCTCAGGCCTGGAGAGAAGCCAAAGTAATTACGCTACCCAAGAGTGGTAAAGCAGCCTTTACTGGTTCTAACAGCAGACCTATCAGCTTGCTGCCAGCTCTCAGCAAACTGTTGGAAAAAATTATTTGACCAAATACAATGCTATTTCTCTGTAAACTAATTAACAACAGACTTTCAACATGCTTATAGAGAAGGGCACTCAACATGTACTGCACTGACACAAATGACTGATGATTGGTTGAAAGAAATTGATAATAAGAAGATTGTGGGAGCTGTACTGTTAGATTTCAGTGCAGCCTTTGATATTATTGACCATAACCTGTTGGAAAAGCTTGTGTTAAGGCTTTTCAACCTCTGCCATATCGTGGATTCAGAGCTATCTATCTAAGAGAACTCAAAGGGTTTTCTTCAATGGAAGCTTCTCTAATGTCAAACATGTAAAGTGTGGTGTACCGCAGGGCAGCTCTCTAGGCCCTCTACTCTTTTCTATTTTTACCAATGACCTGCCACTGGCATTAAACAAAGAATGTGTGTCCATGTATGCTGATGATTCAACCATTCTGATGTATCTAGTGTAGAACCTTTCTGTTGTATCTTATGTAGAACCTTTCTGTTGTATCCAATGTAGAACCTTGCTGTTGTATCTAATGTAAAACATATCTGCTATATAACCTCTTGTATCCAATGTAGAACCTTTCTGCCGTAGATTCTGTTGTATCTAATGTAGAACCATTCTGTTGTATCTGATGTAGAACCGGTTGTATCTCATGTAGAACCTTTCTGTTGTATCTAATGTAGAAACTTTCTGCTGTAGAACCTGTTTATCTAATTCAGAACCTTTCTGTGATATTGTCACGCCCTGGCTCTGGGGACTCTTAAAGGTTGAGCCAGGGTGTGGATTTTCCTATGTTTAGTTTTTCTATGTTTTCGTTCTAGATCGTTTTGATCTATGTTGGCCGGGGTGGTTCCCAATCAGAGGCAGCTGTAGCTCGTTGTCTCTGATTGGGGACCATATTTAGGCAGCCTGTTTTGCACTATTCTTTGTGGGATCTTGTTCCGTAAGGTTTGTTTTGTATTAACCTAGGACTTCACGTATCGTTTGGTTTATTGTTTTGTTCGTGTAGTACAATTAAAGTATGTACGCTTATCACGCTGCGCCTTGGTCCGTGTCTTCAGTCGACGATCGTGACAGAAGATCCCACCATAAGAGGACCAAGCAGCGTGCCCAGGAGGAGAAGATGGCGATGTCCCAGGTGGGCAAATGGTGGTCTTGGGAGGAGATATTTGCGGGCAAAGGTGAATGCCCAGGCAGGAGAGGAGACTGTGGAGGCGCGCTACAGAGAGGAGCAGCGGCAACGCAGAGGGTACCGGCCGAGGAGGAAGCCCGAGAGACAGCCCCAATAAAACATTTTGGGGGGGCTAAAAGGGTGGTTGGCGGAGCCTAGAGGTAGAGCAGAGCCAACTCCACGTACTCAGGCTAGGAAGCGTGAGACTGGGAAGGCTCCGTGTTATGCGGAGCCACGTACTGTACCGCGAGTGTTCCGGCACAGTCCTGTACGTCCTGTGCTAGCACCACGCACGTGTCATGCTAAGGTGGGAATGCAGCCAGGACGGGGTGTGCCGGCTCAACGCTCGTGGCCTCCAGTACCCCTCCTCGGTCCCGGATATCCTGCGCCAGTGCCACGTGCTGTAGCGCCAGTACGAGTGCACAGCCCTGTACGTCCTGTGCTGATGCCTCACAAATATTGTGCGGAAATAGGCATTCAGCCAGGACGGGTTGTCTCAGCGCTCCGCTCCAGACCTCCAGTCCGCCTCCACAGTCCGGTCCGGCCTGTTCCTGTCCCTCGCACCAAGCCTGTGGTTTGTGTCGCCAGCCCGGTCCGGCCTGTTCCTGTCCCACGCACCAAGCCAGTGGTACGCGTCGCCAGCCTGGTCCGGCCTGTTCCTGCCCCTCGCACCAAACCAGTGGTGCGCGTCGCCAGCCCGGTCCAGCCTGTTCCTGTCCCACGCACCAAGACAGTGGTGCGCGTCGCCAGCCCGGTCTGTTCCTGCCCCTCGCACCAAACCAGTGGTGCGCGTCGCCAGCCCGGTCCGGCCTGTTCCTGTCCCTCGCACCAAGCCTGTGGTGCGCGTCGCCAGCCCGGTCCAGCCTGTTCCTGCCCCTCGCACCAAACCAGTGGTGCGCGTCGCCAGCCCGGTCCGGCCTGTTCCTGTCCCTCGCACCAAGCCAGTGGTGCGCGTCATCAGCCCGGTCCGGCCCGTTCCTGCTCCCCGCACCAAGCCAGTGGTGCGCGTCGTCAGCCCGGTCCGGCCCGTTCCTGCTCCCCGCACCAAGCCAGTGGTGCGTGTGTCCAGTCCGGCACGGTCCGTGCCTGTTCCACCGGTTAGCTGCTCCATGCCGGAGCCAGAGCAATCCACTCCACCGGTGTCCAGTCCAGCTCCGGCCAGCGGGGCCAGACCAGATCAGGGGCGCAACGGGGGGGTGGAGAGAGAGTGGTGGTCACGCCCAGATCCACCTCCGAGGCGGAATGCCCACCCGGCCCCTACCCTCTTGTGTTTGTGTGGCGCAGTCGCAGTCCGCGCCTTTGGGGGGGGGGGGGGGGGTACTGTCACGCCCTGGCTCTGGGGACTCTTAAATGTTGAGCCAGGGTGTGGATTTGCTTTGTTTAGTTTTTCTATGTTTTCGTTCTAGATCGTTTAGATCTATGTTGGCCAGGGTGGTTCCCAATCAGGGGCAGCTGGAGCTCGTTGTCTCTGATTGGGGACCATACTTAGGCAGCCTTTTGGCATGTTAGGGTGTGGGATCTTGTTCCGTTAAGGTTTGTTTTGGTGTTAACCTAGGACTTCACGTATCGTTTGGTTTGTTGTTTTTGATCGTGTGTTGAGTACGTTAAATAAAATGTACACTTATCACGCTGCGCCTTGGTCCGTGTCTTCAGTCGACGATCGTGACAGATATCTAATGTAGAATCTGTTGTATCTGATGTAAAACCTTTCTGTTGTATCTAATGTAGAACTTGTTGTAACCCTAACCTGTTGTATTTAATGTAGAATAGTTTTGTTTTATGTAATATGTGATATATATTATGTAGAAAGGTTATGTTGTATCTAATGTAGAACCGTTATGTTGTATTTAATGTAGAACATTTCTGTTGTATCGAATGTAGAACCTCTTGTATCTAATTTATAACCGTTCTCTTGTATTTAATGTAGAATCTGTTGTATCTAATGTAAAACCTTTCTGTTGTATCTATTGTCAAACCTTTCTGTTGTATCTAATGTAGAACATTTCTGCTTTAGAACATGTTGTATCTAATGTAGATCCTTTCTGTTGTAGAACCTTTCTGTATTTTCTAATGTATAATCTTCCTGTTATATCTAATGTAGAACCTTTATATTGTATCTAATTTAGAACATTTCTGTTGTAGCCAACGTAGAACCATTCTGTTTTAACTAATGTAGAACCCTTCTGTTGTACCTAGTGTAGAACATGTTGTGTCTAATGTAGAACCTTTTTGTTGTATCTAATGTAGAACCTTTCTATAATATGTAATGTAGAACATTTCTGTTGCATCTAATATAGAACCTTTCTGTTGTATCTAATGTAGAACCTGTTCTAGCTGATGTAGAACCTGTTGTATCTAATGTAAAACCTTTATATTGTATATAATGTAGCACTTTTCTGCTTTAGAACCTGTTGTATCAAATTTAGAACCTTTCTGTTAGATCTAATATATATTAATAATCTGTTGTATCTAATGTACAACCTTTGTTTTATCTAATTTATAACCTCTTTAATCTAATGTAGAACCTTTTTGTTGTATTTAATGTAGAACGATTCTGATGTATCTAATGTAGAACCTCGTATCTAATTTTTAACCTTTTTGTATAACCTGTTGTATCTAATTTTTAACCCTTTTTTTCTAGCTGATGTATAACCTGTTGTATCTAATGTAGAACCTGTTGTATCTAGTGTATAACCCGTTGTATCTAGTGTAGAACCTGTTGTATCTAGTGTAGAACGTGTTGTATCTAATGTATAACCTGTTGTATCTAGTGTATAACCTGTTGTATCTAATGTAGATCCTTTCTGCTTTAGAACATGTTGTATCTAATGTAGATCCTTTCTGTTGTAGAACCTTTCTGTTGTTTCTAATGTATAATCTTCCTGTTATATCTAATGTAGAACCTTTTATATTGTATCTAATTTAGAAAATTTCTATTGTAGCCAATGTAGAACCATTCTGTTTTAACTAATGTAGAACCTTTTTGTTGTACCTAGTGTAGAACATGTTGTGTCTAATGTAGAACCTTTCTGTTGTACCTAGTGTAGAACATGTTGTGTCTAATGTAGAACATTTCTGTTGTACCTAGTGTAGAACATGTGTCTAATGTAGAACCTTTTTGTTGTATCTAATGTAGAACCTTTCTATAATATGTAATGTAGAACATTTCTGTTGCATCTAATATAGAACCTTTCTGTTGTATCTAATGTAGCACTTTTCTGCTTTAGAACCTGTTGTATCAAATTTAGAACCTTTCTGTTAGATATAATATATAATAATAATCTGTTGTATCTAATGTAAAACCTTTGTTTTTTCTAATTTATAACCTCTTTAATCTAATATAGAACCTTTTTGTTGTATTTAATGTAGAACGATTCTGATGTATCTAATGTAGAACCTCGTATCTAATTTTTTACCTTTTTGTATAACCTGTTGTATCTAATTTTTAACCCTTTTTTTTCTAGCTGATGTATAACCTGTTGTATCTAATGTATAACCTGTTGTATCTAGTGTATAACCTGTTGTATCTAATGTAGAACCTGTTGTATCTAATGTATAACCTGTTGTATCTAATGTAGAACCTGTTGTATCTAGTGTATAACATGTTGTATCTAGTGTAGAACCTGTTGTATCTAGTGTAGAACCTGTTGTATCTAGTGTATAACCTGTTGTATCTAATGTATAACCTGTTGTATCTAATGTATAACCTGTTGTATCTAATGTATAACCTGTTGTATCTAGTGTAGAACCTGTTGTATCTAGTGTAGAACCTGTTGTATCTAGTGTATAACCTGTTGTATCTAATGTATAACCTGTTGTATCTAATGTATAACCTGTTGTATCTAGTGTAGAACCTGTTGTATCTAGTGTAGAACCTGTTGTATCTAGTGTAGAACCTGTTGTATCTAATGTATAACCTGTTGTATCTAATGTATAACCTGTTGTATCTAGTGTAGAACCTGTTGTATCTAGTGTAGAACCTGTTGTATCTAGTGTAATGTAGAAACCTGTTGTATCTAATGTATAACCTGTATAACCTGTTGTATCTAGTGTATAACCTGTTGTATCTAATGTATAACCTGTTGTATCTAATGTATAACCTGTTGTATCTAATGTATAACCTGTTGTATCTAATGTATAACCTGTTGTATCTAATGTATAACCTGTTGTATCTAGTGTAGAACCTGTTGTATCTAGTGTAGAACCTGTTGTATCTAGTGTAGAACCTGTTGTATCTAATGTATAACCTGTTGTATCTAGTGTAGAACCTGTTGTATCTAGTGTATAACCTGTTGTATCTAGTGTATAACCTGTTGTATCTAGTGTATAACCTGTTGTATCTAATGTAGAACCTGTTGTATCTAGTGTATAACCTGTTGTATCTAATGTAGAACCTGTTGTATCTAATGTATAACCTGTTGTATCTAATGTATAACCTGTTGTATCTAATGTATAACCTGTTGTATCTAATGTATAACCTGTTGTATCTAATGTATAACCTGTTGTATCTAGTGTAGAACCTGTTGTATCTAATGTATAACCTGTTGTATCTAATGTATAACCTGTTGTATCTAATGTATAACCTGTTGTATCTAGTGTAGAACCTGTTGTATCTAATGTATAACCTGTTGTATCTAGTGTAGAACCTGTTGTATCTAATGTATAACCTGTTGTATCTAGTGTAGTATAACCTGTTGTATCTAGTGTATAACCTGTTGTATCTAATGTATAACCTGTTGTATCTAATGTATAACCTGTTGTATCTAATGTAGAACCTGTTGTATCTAGTGTAGAACCTTTCTGTTGTATCTAATACACAACCTTTCTGCTGTCAAACCTGTTGTATCTAATGTAGAATGTGTTGTATCTAATGTATAACCTGTTGTATCTAATGTATAACCTGTTGTATCTAATGTAGAACATGTTGTATCTAATGTAGAACCTTTCTGTTGTATCTAATGTAGAACCTGTTGTATTTCATGTAGAACCTTTCTGTTGTATTTAATGTAGAACCTATTATAATGGTTCTAATGTAGAACCTTTATGTTGTATCTAATGTAGAACATGTTGGATCTAATGTAGAACCTTTATGTTGTATTTAATATATAACCTTTTGTAATGGTTCTAATATATAACTTTTCTTTTGTAGAACCTGGCGATGTTCCTGAGCATGCTGGTGGCCTGGTTGATCCCTGATGTTCCTCGTTCTCTTAGAGAACAGGTCAGGAAAGAGAACATGTTGCTGATGGAGTTCCTTGTTCAGGATGAACAGGAGGCCCTACGCTCCAGACTTCCACACCACTCCCCCACACCACACATTGACATAGTGGTGGAGGGGGCAGTGGGAGAAGAGGGGGAGGAGGAGGAGAAGATGGACAGATCAGGACAAACCATGGACAACCCAGATAGCACTGACCCAGCAGGAGAAGGAGGAGGAGGAGGAGGAGGAGGAGGAGAAGATGGGAGAGGAGAAGAGGGGAAAGAAGGAGAAGGAGAGGGGAGAGAAGAAGGGGTAGGAGAGCAGAGTGAAGGAGTGGGAGAAGGAGAAGGAGAAGGAGCAGAAGGAGACAGAGGAGGAGAAGGGCCAAACCAGGAGGAAGTCACCGTTGTGGACCTGGACTCTGTTATGGACCAGCTGTATCTGTCAGGTAATAACCCTGACCCCTAACCCCTGACCCCTAACCCCTAGTTAGCAGCTGTATCTGTCAGGTAATAACCCTAACCCCTAACCCCTAGTTACCAGCTGTATCTGTCAGGTAATAACCATGACCCCTAACTCCTAGTTACCAGCTGTATCTGTCAGGTAATAACCATGACCCCTAACCCCTAGTTAGCAGATGTATCTGTCAGGTAATAACCATGACCCCTAACTCCTAGTTACCAGCTGTATCTGTCAGGTAATAACCATGACCCCTAACCCCTGACCCCTAACCCCTAGTTAGCAGCTGTATCTGTCAGGTAATAACCCTAAACCCTAACCCCTAGTTACCAGCTGTATCTGTCAGGTAATAACCCTGACCCCTAACCCCTGACCCCTAACCCCTAGTTAGCAGCTGTATCTGTCAGGTAATAACCCTGACCCCTAACCCCTAGTTAGCAGCTGTATCTGTCAGGTAATAACCATGACCCCTAACCCCTAGTTAGCAGCTGTATCTGTCAGTTAATAACCCTAACCCCTAACCCCTGACCCCTAACCCCTAGTTACCAGCTATATCTGTCAGGTAATAACCATGACCCCTAACCCCTAGTTAGCAGCTGTATCTGTCAGGTAATAACCCTGACCCCTAACCCCTCACCCCTCAACCTTAGTTAGCAGCTGTATCTGTCAGGTAATAACCCTGACCCCTAACCCCTCACCCCTCACCCCTAGTTACCAGCTGTATCTGTTAGGTAATAACCCTGACCCCTAACCCCAAACCCCTAGTTAGCAGCTGTATCTGTCAGGTAATAACCCTGACCCCTAACCCCTAGTTAGCAGCTGTATCTGTCAGGTAATAACCCCTGACCCCTAACCCCTAGTTAGCAGCTGTATCTGTCAGGTAATAACCCCTGACCCCTAACCCCTAGTTACCAGCTGTATCTGTCAGGTAATAACTATGACCCCTAACCCCTGACCCCTAACCCCTAGTTAGCAGCTGTATCTGTCAGGTAATAACCATGACCCCTGACCCCTGACCCCTAACCCCTAGTTAGCAGCTGTATCTGTCAGGTAATAACCCTGACCCCTAACCCCTAGTTAGCAGCTGTATCTGTCAGGTAATAACCATGACCCCTAACCCCTCACGCCTAACCCCTGACCCCTAACCCCTAGTTAGCAGCTGTATCTGTTAGGTAATAACCCCTGACCCCTAACCCCTGACCCCTAACCCCTAACCCCTAGTTAGCAGCTGTATCTGTAAGGTAATAACCATGACCCCTAACTCCTAGTTAGCAGCTGTATCTGTCAGGTAATAACCCTGACCCCTAACCCCTAGTTAGCAGCTGTATCTGTCAGGTAATAACCCTGACCCCTAACCCCTAGTTAGCAGCTGTATCTGTTAGGTAATAACCCTAACCCCTGACCCCTGACCCCTAACCCCTAGTTAGCAGCTGTATCTGTAAGGTAATAACCATGACCCCTAACTCCTAGTTAGCAGCTGTATCTGTCAGGTAATAACCATGACCCCTAACCCCTAGTTAGCAGCTGTATCTGTCAGGTAATAACCATGACCCCTAACCCCTGACCCCTAACTCCTAGTTAGCAGCTGTATCTGTCAGGTAATAACCCTGACCCCTAACCCCTAACACCTAGTTAGCAGCTGTATCTGTCAGGTAATAACCCTGACCCCTAACCCCTAACTCCTAGTTAGCAGCTGTATCTGTCAGTTAATAACCCTGACCCCTAACCCCTAACCCCTAGTTAGCAGCTGTATCTGTCAGGTAATAACCCTAACCCCTGACCCCTAACCCCTAGTTACCAGCTGTATCTGTCAGGTATTAACCCTAACCCCTGACCCCTAACCCCTAGTTAGCAGCTGTATCTGTAAGGTAATAACCATGACCCCTAACCCCTGACCCCTAACCCCTAGTTAGCAGCTGTATCTGTCAGGTAATAACCCTGACCCCTAACCCCTAGTTAGCAGCTGTATCTGTCAGGTAATAACCCTGACCCCTAACCCCTGACCCCTAACCCCTAGTTAGCAGCTGTATCTGTCAGTTAATAACCCTGACCCCTAACCCCTAACACCTAGTTAGCAGCTGTATCTGTCAGTTAATAACCCTGACCCCTAACCCCTAACACCTAGTTAGCAGCTGTATCTGTCAGGTAATAACCCTGACCCCTAACCCCTGACACCTAACCACTAGTTAGCAGCTGTATCTGTCAGGTAATAACCATGACCCCTAACCCCTAGTTACCAGCTATATCTGTCAGGTAATAACCATGACCCCTAACCCCTAGTTACCAGCTGTATCTGTCAGTTAATAACCCTGACCCCTAACCCCTAACCCCTAGTTAGCAGCTGTATCTGTCAGGTATTAACCCTAACCCCTGACCCCTAACCCCTAGTTAGCAGCTGTATCTGTCAGGTAATAACCCTGACCCCTAACCCCTAGTTAGCAGCTGTATCTGTCAGGTAATAACCCTGACCCCTAACCCTGACCCCTAACTCCTAGTTACCAGCTGTATCTGTCAGGTAATAACCCCTGACCCCTAACCCCTAACCCCTAGTTAGCAGCTGTATCTGTCAGGTAATAACTATGACCCCTAACCCCTGACCCCTAACCCCTAGTTACCAGCTGTATCTGTCAGGTAATAACCCTGACCCCTAACCCCTAGTTAGCAGCTGTATCTGTCAGGTAATAACCATGACCCCTAACCCCTAGTTAGCAGCTGTATCTGTCAGGTAATAACCCATGACCCCTAACCCCTGACCCCTAACCCCTAACCCCTAGTTAGCAGCTGTATCTGTCAGGTAATAACCCCTGACCCCTAACCCCTAGTTAGCAGCTGTATCTGTCAGGTAATAACCCCTGACCCCTAACCCTAGTTAGCAGCTGTATCTGTCAGGTAATAACCCCTGACCCCTAACCCCTAGTTACCAGCTGTATCTGTCAGGTAATAACCATGACCCCTAACCCCTGACCACTAACCCCTAGTTAGCAGCTGTATCTGTCAGGTAATAACCCTGACCCCTAACCCCTGACCCCTAACCCCTAGTTAGCAGCTGTATCTGTCAGGTAATAACCCTGACCCCTAACCCCTGACCCCTAACTCCAAGTTAGCAGCTGTATCTGTCAGGTAATAACCCTGACCCCTAACCCCTAGTTACCAGCTGTATCTGTCAGGTAATAACCCTAACCCCTGACCCCTAACCCCTAGTTAGCAGCTGTATCTGTCAGGTAATAACCCTGACCCCTAACCCCTAGTTACCAGCTGTATCTGTCAGGTAATAACCCTAACCCCTAACCCCTAGTTAGCAGCTGTATCTGTCAGGTAATAACCCTGACCCCTAACCCCTAGTTACCAGCTGTATCTGTCAGGTAATAACCCTAACCCCTGACCCCTAACCCCTAGTTAGCAGCTGTATCTGTCAGGTAATAACCCTGAACCCCTAACCCCTAGTTACCAGCTGTATCTGTCAGGTAATAACCCTAACCCCTAACCCCTAGTTAGCAGCTGTATCTGTCAGGTAATAACCCTGACCCCTAACCCCTAGTTAGCAGCTGTATCTGTCAGGTAATAACCCTGACCCCTAACCCCTAGTTAGCAGCTGTATCTGTCAGGTAATAACCCTGACCCCTGACCCCTAGTTACCAGCTGTATCTGTCAGGTAATAACCCTGACCCCTAACCCCTGACCCCTAACCCCTAGTTAGCAGCTGTATCTGTCAGGTAATAACCCTGACCCCTAACCCCTGACCCCTAACTCCAAGTTAGCAGCTGTATCTGTCAGGTAATAACCCTGACCCCTAACCCTAGTTACCAGCTGTATCTGTCAGGTAATAACCCTAACCCCTGACCCCTAACCCCTAGTTAGCAGCTGTATCTGTCAGGTAATAACCCTGACCCCTAACCCCTAGTTACCAGCTGTATCTGTCAGGTAATAACCCTGACCCCTAACCCCTAGTTAGCAGCTGTATCTGTCAGGTAATAACCCTGACCCCTAACCCTAGTTACCAGCTGTATCTGTCAGGTAATAACCTAACCCCTGACCCCTAACCCCTAGTTAGCAGCTGTATCTGTCAGGTAATAACCCTGACCCTTAACCCCTAGTTACCAGCTGTATCTGTCAGGTAATAACCCTAACCCCTAACCCCTAGTTAGCAGCTGTATCTGTCAGGTAATAACCCTGACCCCTAACCCCTAGTTAGCAGCTGTATCTGTCAGGTAATAACCCCTGACCCCTAACCCCTAGTTAGCAGCTGTATCTGTCAGGTAATAACCCTGACCCCTGACCCCTAGTTACCAGCTGTATCTGTCAGGTAATAACCCTGACCCCTAACCCCTGACCCCTAACCCCTAGTTAGCAGCTGTATCTGTCAGGTAATAACCCTGACCCCTGACCCCTAGTTACCAGCTGTATCTGTCAGGTAATAACCCTAACCCCTAACCCCTGACCCCTAACCCCTAGTTAGCAGCTATATCTGTCAGGTAATAACCCTGACCCCTAACCCCTAGTTAGCAGCTGTATCTGTCAGGTAATAACCCTGACCCCTAACTCCTAGTTACCAGCTGTATCTGTCAGGTAATAACCATGACCCCTAACCCCTGACCCCTAACCCCTAGTTACCAGCTGTATCTGTCAGGTAATAACCCTAACCCCTAACCCCTGACCCCTAACCCCTAGTTAGCAGCTGTATCTGTCAGGTAATAACCCTAACCCCTAACCCCTAGTTAGCAGCTGTATCTGTCAGGTAATAACCCTGACCCCTGACCCCTAGTTACCAGCTGTATCTGTCAGGCAATAACCCTGACCCCTAACCCCTGACCCCTAACCCCTAGTTAGCAGCTGTATCTGTCAGGTAATAACCCTGACCCCTGACCCCTAGTTACCAGCTGTATCTGTCAGGTAATAACCATGACCCCTAACCCCTGATCCCTAACCCCTAGTTAGCAGCTGTATCTGTCAGGTAATAACCCTGACCCCTAACCCCTAGTTAGCAGCTGTATCTGTCAGGTAATAACCCTGACCCCTAACCCCTGACCCCTAACCCCTAGTTAGCAGCTATATCTGTCAGGTAATAACCCTAACCCCTGACCCCTAACCCCAAGATACAAGCTATATCCGTCAACCCTAATTCCTGACCCCTAATCCCTGACCCCTAACCCCTAGTTACCTGCTGGGTCTGTCAGGTAATAACCCTGACCCCTAATCCCTGACCCCTAACCCCTAGTTACCTGCTGGGTCTGTCAGGTACCTATGACTAAAGCATGTTTTCTAGTTTCATATTTTTAAACACTAATTGGTTTAAAATCTACACTCTTAGAAAAAAAGGGTTCCAAAAGGGTTCTTCGGCTGTCTCCATAGGATAATCCTTTTTGGTTACATTTAGAGACCTTTTTATTTCCAGGTAGAACCCTTTTGGGTTCCATGTAGAACCCTCTGTAGAAAAGGTTCTACATGGAACCAAAAGGGATTCTATCTGGAACCAAAAAGGGTTCTTCATAGAACCCTTTGAATAACCCTTTTTGGTTCCAGGTAGCACCTTTTTGTTCTAAAAGTGTATCCTTTACTTTCCACCTGTATTAATATACACTGCTCAAAAAGATAAAGGGAACACTAACACAACACATTCTAGATCTGAATGAAATAATCTTATTAAATACTTTTTTCTTTACATAGTTGAATGTGCTGACAACAAAATCACACAAAAATTATCAATGGAAATCAAATGTATCAACCCATGGAGGTCTGGATTTGGAGTCACACTCAAAATTAAAGTGGAAAACCACACTATAGAATGATCCAAATTTGATGTAATGTCCTTAAAACAAGTCAAAATGAGGCTCAGTATTGTGTGTGGCCTCCACGTGCCTGTATGACCTCCCTACAACGCCTGGGCATGCTCCTGATGAGGTGGCGGATGGTCTCCTGAGGGATCTCCTCCCAGACCTGGACTAAAGTATCCGCCAACTCCTGGACAGTCTGTGGTGCAACGTGGCGTTGGTGGATGGAGCGAGACATGATGTCCCATATGTACTCAATTGGATTCAGGTCTGGGGAACGGGCGGGCCAGTCCATAGCATCAATGCCTCCCTCTTGCAGGAACTGCTGACACACTCCAGCCACATGAGGTCTAGCATTGTCTTGCATTAGGAGGAACCCAGGGCCAACCGCACCAGCATATGGTCTCACAAGGGGTCTGAGGATCTCATCTCGGTACCTAATGACAGTCAGGCTACCTCTGGCGAGCACATGGAGGGCTGTGCGGCCCCCCAAAGAAATGCCACCCCACACCATGACTGACCCACCGCCAAACCGGTCATGCTGGAGGATATTGCAGGCAGCAGAACGTTCTCCACGGCGTCTCCAGACTCTGTCACGTCTGTCACATGTGCTCAGTGTGAACCTGCTTTCATCTGCGAAGAGCACAGGGCGCCAGTGGCGAATTTGCCAATCTTGGTGTTCTCTGGCAAATGCCAAACGTCCTGCACGGTGTTGGGCTGTAAGCACAACCCCCACCTGTGGACGTCGGGCCCTCATACCACCCTCATGGAGTCTGTTTCTGACCGTTTGAGCTGAGACATGCACATTTGTGGCCTGCTAGGTCATTTTGCATGGCTCTGGCAGTGCTCCTCCTGCTCCTCCTTGCACAAAGGAGGAGGTAGCGGTCCTGCTGCTGGGTTGTTGCCCTCCTACGGCCTCCTCCACGTCTCCTGATGTACTGGCCTGTCTTCTGGTAGCGCCTCCATGCTCTGGACACTATGCTGACAGACACAGCAAACCTTCTTGCCACAGCTCGCATTGATGTGCCATCCTGGATGAGCTGCACTACCTGAGCCACTTGTGTGGGTTGTAGACTCCGTCTCATGCGACCACTAGAGTGAAAGCACCGCCAGCATTCAAAAGTGACCAAAACATCAGCCAGGAAGCATAGGAACTGAGAAGTGGTCTGTGGTCACCACCTGCAGAACCACTCCTTTATTGGGGGTGTCTTGCTAATTGCCTATAATTTCCACCTGTTGTCTATTCCATTTGCACAACACCATGTGATATTTATTGTCAATCAGTGTTGCTTCCTAAGTGGACAGTTTGATTTCACAGAAGTGTGATTGACTTGGAGTTACATTGTGTTGTTTAAGTGTTCCCTTTATTTTTTTGAGCAGTGTATCTATGTTGTTGTACAGTGTCATTTAAATACAGTTGTATTAATATATCTATGTTGTTGTACAGTGTCATTTAAATACAGTTGTATTAATATATCTATGTTGTTGTACAGTGTCATTTAAATACAGTTGTATTTGATTTTCTGCAGACCCAGAGCCGTCCCAGAACCAGAGCCTAGCTGACATGGAGCTGCCTGTCTCTGGAGCAGCCCCACAGGAGCAGGAGGACCAGCCACCAGACCCAGCTAGCCCTCCAGCTGCCCCAGCAGGGGACACAGACTCGCCCGAGACCGCCCTGGCCCAGACCCACCCAGCAGGCCTGGAGGCTACAGATAGCAGGCTGTTCCCCAGAGGCCCTCCCCTCAGAGACCTAGCATCCTCCAGGGCCAAGGGCCGCTGCTCCACCCTGCCTCCCCACCAGAGAGGGCTTGAACCTGGGCACAGCCGGCCCCGACCCAGCCACTCAACCAGCCTCACGAAGTTCCACCTTCCACCTCTACCCCCTCTGCCCCCCTCACCCTCCCCTACAAACACCCTTCAGGCCCCCCCTCCTAACCCCATCTCCCCCCCTCCCAAGCCCCTGTCTCCCAGTGAACTGTTCATGCTGAAGGGGCCTCCCAGCAGAGAACCAGGAGGCTCCAGGGCTAAGGGGCGCTGCTCCACTCTGCCTGCCCGCCAGCGAGGTCCCGAGTCTGGGGAGAGCTCCTCCAGACCCAGCCACTCTTCCAGCTTCACCCGGCAGGAAGACCGTATCCCCCCATCCCCCAGCGAACTAAAACGAGACACCCCGGTGTGAGGGGAGGGGAAAGAGAGGGACAGCTGAGTGTCATAATCAGTGTGCCTGGAGGTCCCCATCCATCTCTCCATCTTCATCCATCCATCTCTCCATCTTCATCCATCCATCTCTCCATCTTCATCCATCCATGTCATGTGACAGGCCAGCTGCAACACCGACCTGGTTGTAGGAACTTTCTGGACCTGTTCTTCCTTTAACACACTAGTTACTAGTTAATAGCTCATGTCTGATTCACTGGGTTTATAAAGGAAAATAAAGGAGAATGAAGCGGAATAAACCAAGATAAAAGAGAATAGAGGAGAATAAATGAGAATAAAATGTATGAAAGGATAATAAAGGAAAATAAAGGAGAATAAACCAAGATAAATGAGAATGAAAGAGCAAAAATGAGAACGAAGGCGAATAAATCAGGATAAATGAGAATGAAGGAGAATAAACAAGAATAATGGAGAATAAAGGAGGATAAATTATAATAAATTAGAATAAAATAGAATAAGGACAATAAAGGAGAATAAACCAGGATAAAGGAGAAGAAAGGAGAAGAAAGGAGAAGAAAGGAGAATAAACCAGGACAAAGGAGAATAAAGGATGAATAAACCAGGACAAAGGAGAATAAAGGATGAATAAACCAGGATAAAGGAGAATAAACCAGGACAAATGAGAATAAAGGAGAATAAACCAGGACAAAGGAGAATAAAGGAGAATAAACCAGGATAAAGGAGAATAAACCAGGATAAAGGAGAATAAAGGAGAATAAACCAGGATAAATGAGAATAAAGGAGAATAAACCAGGATAAAGGAGAATAAAGGATGAATAAACCAGGATAAAGGAGAATAAACCAGGATAAAGGAGAATAAAGGAGAATAAACCAGGATAAATGAGAATAAAGGAGAATAAACCAGGACAAATGGGAATAAAGGAGAATAAACCAGGACAAAGGAGAATAAAGGATGAATAAACCAGGATAAAGGAGAATAAACCAGGACAAATGAGAATAAAGGAGAATAAACCAGGACAAATGAGAATAAAGGAGAATAAACCAGGACAAATGAGAATAAAGGAGAATAAACCAGGATAAAGGAGAATAGGTTTTGGTGATTCTGAGACAATAGGTCGTTATCAATAAAATGTCACAATATCATTCGATTTTGCTGCTGGGGGGCAAGGAGACCCGCAGCTCCGCTAAAACCAATGACAACTATGTGCTGTTTTCAAGGGATTGGTAAAGAAATGTTAACTATTTGTTTGCAATATCATCACGTCTTGAAGAGCATAGTCAGAACTACGCATTTCCGATTATTCCACATTTAGCTCCATCATCAGAGTTTTACAGCAATCAGTAAACATCAATTGATCATGGTTTTTTCCAGAATCATGAGGATAGCCAGATCCATTTGTTATGTAGCTAGCTAGCTAAAGAAAACAACATGTCATTTAGCTTGCTTCATCAGAGATGAGGCTTTTGGAAAGATTTTGATATCGCAGTTGGTCTACTGTCAACATCACTATAGATGGCAAGCAAATCAAACAATATTTGGATATAGCCATCTAGTTTATCCCCTGAAAGTTAGCTTGTTAACTAGCCATATTGACGTGATCTGTAGTTAGCTTGTTAACTAGCCATATTGACCTGATCTGTAGTTAGCTTGTTAACTAGCCATATTGACCTGATCTGTAGTTAGCTTGTTAACTAGCCATATTGACGTGATCTGTAGTTAGCTTGTTAACTAGCCATATTGACGTGATCTGTTATTAGCTAGTTACCCAATTTGATGTGATCCATCAATTAATGTAGCCTATTATGTCTGTCAGCAGAAATCGTGATTAAACACTCTTAAAAACAATGTTGAAAAGGGGATAATGTTAGCTAACTTCCCTAGGTAAGCCTACGTTGGTTGGAGAAAAAAGTACATTAGGTCTCCTTACCACTATGTTTAGCCAACTGTACAAAGTTTCTATCGGTAGCTTGCAAAGTAAACATTATCAGCTAACAAACGTTACATCAGCATATGCACCCTTCTGCTGCTTGACAGGCAGACCCCACAAATGATTGGAAATTAACCTAAACCACTCATACTTGTCAGATAAAGTAGCCTTTTATTTTATATCACTCAAATATCCAATTAATGGTGGCCAATATTGAGAGATATCGTGAGGCTACCCTGACATATCTGAAATTACATGATCAATTGATGTTTACTGATCATTAAAACCATGCAGTTACTTGCTGTATAACTCTGATGATAGATATAAATGTGGAATAATCTGAAATGTGTAGTTCTGACTATGCTCTTCAAGAGGTGGCGATATTAAAACCAAATAGTTAACATTACCTTAACAATCCCTTGAAAACGGCACGCAGTTGTCAATAGTTTTAGCGGAGCTGCAGGTCTCCTTGCTCCCCCAGGGGGCAAATCTAACGCTCGGCACCTTACTGTGACGTTTTATTGAAAACAACCGATAAGGCCTCAGACTGTATTGTTACTGCCAGACTGAACCAAACTGGACCAAACCGGACCGGACCAAACAAGACCACACCAGACAGAGACAGCTCCCCTCCCCCAGTAGTCACAGGGCCAATCTGAAATGGCACCCTATTTCCTATCAGGCTCTGGCCAAAATAAGTACACTATAAAGGGCATAGGGCGCCATCTACTCCCACTAGGCCCTCTATGTTTAGTATTTAGATCAACATGAATAACAGAGCTATGCTTGTAGATGTATTCTATTACAACTGTGACATTTTGATAAAATGAAAATCATTACTTTTGTTCATAAGAAAAAAAAATATTAAAAAAAATACATTTTTCCTATTTGTTTTCTCTTGTCAACAACCGAGGTCCAGTAGTGGTATGACTTTTGAACTTGGTGAATATATCCACTGACAACCAGTGTTGGGGAAACTACTCTGAAAATATAGTTTACCAAGCGACCAATTACGTCACACTAGAAGAAGTAGCTACACTAAAGCTACCATTAAGACAAATATTGTTTACTTAACTAAAGTTACTTTGAAAAAGCAGTTCACTACATACAAACTACTTTGTGAAAATGTATCATATCTAAATCTGAAATATCATAGAGAATGGATCACTCTGGAGTCAGAATGTGTAATTCAGCCCGATAACAAAAATGATGTTTCAAGTGAGAATAAGGGAGGTCTGATGCAAAAAAAGAAAGGACATTCTTGCCTGATTCCTTCACCCATATTTTATTTTATTTTTACAAAAAAAGTATTGTGTAATTCCAGTAGTTAGTTCCACCGCTAAATGGGAGAAAATAATGTACTCCTGGGAACACTACCAAGATTTGAATTTAGTCCAACTACCACCAAGCTACTGCAAAATGTAGCTGTATTTAAGCAATAAGGCCTGGGGGGGTGGTATTGGTTCCTTACTGATATTATAAACTGGTTACCAACGTAATTAGAGCGGTAAATATACATGTTTTGTCATACCCATGGTATATGGTCTGATATACCACGGCTTTCAGCCAATCAGCATTCAGGGCTCGAACCACCCAGTTTATAATATTAGTTGAATTACATAGTTCAACACTCCCCAACACTGCTGACAACTGCCTGTAAAAGAGAACTAGTATAGTTCATCCTGACACCTTCCATGTCTGCCGAGGTGAGAGAACACTGCCCTTTTTAAGTTGTTTTAATTAGTGTTTTTGGATGTATTTTTGTGTCTCTTTTCCTGTATATGTAATGTGTAAAGTCACTGCATAGACGAGTCCAGGTCCACCCTCTGGTGGAAGGTAGCGGAACTGACGCCATCACGGCATTCCGGTTACCATGGAGACGACTAAACAGAGCCTGTCTAGTTGTTTTGGTTGGAGAGCTTGGCTAGGTAGCTAGAGGATAAATACTAGCTAGTTACTTAGCTAACTTACAATAAGTACACACAATTACACAAGCATAACAAGCATCTTCACCACCATGGCTCACGTTAGGACATACAGACCAAACGTCCGTGTTGGAAACTGGAGGGAGGACGTTACATTGGAGGAGGTGAGTCTGTCTACAATATCGTTTTTGTTTGGGGACTTCACTGATGTCTCTGTCCCTACACACACGCTGAGCTGTCTCTCCTCACAGGACACACTGAAGGACTTCTTGGAGAGGAAGGAGAGGGGAGAGCTGATGGTGCAGAAAACTGGCTTCCTCAAAGAAAACATCCTCGAACAGGTCAGAGTATCTTAAACAAGACATCACACACTAGTCTTTTCCTGCTAGCTCTGACATTGCTGAAAGCTACTTTATTGAGGACAAAGTACTTACTATGACTGAGATATGGAGTTGTGCTACCTAGCTACCTTAAGATGAATGCATTAACTGTGTCGCTCTGGATAAGAGCTGCTAAATAACTAATGTGTGTGTGTGTAGGTCAGCCTGTCTGTGTCTCAGGGAGGTGCAGTGTGTTTTGGTGACGTGGTGATGCTGGCTAATGTGAGCGGAGACAATAGCTGTTCAATCAGCATCGATGCTGACCTGACCAGCCTGGGGGAGGGGCCTAGTCCAGGTACAAGCACACCAGAACCCTAGCCCAGAGGGAGTGGCTCTAAGCCAGAACCCTAGCCCAGAGGGAGTGGCTCTAAGCCAGAACCCTAGCCCAGAGGGAGTGGCTCTAAGCCAGAACCCTAGCCCAGAGGGAGTGGCTCTAAGCCAGAACCCTAGCCCAGAGGGAGTGGCACTAAGCCAGAACCCTAGCCCAGAGGGAGTGGCTCTAAGCCAGAACCCTAGCCCAGAGGGAGTGGCTCTAAGCCAGAACCCTAGCCCAGAGGGAGTGGCTCTAAGCCAGATCCCTAGCCCAGAGGGAGTGGCTCTAAGCCATAACCCTAGCCCAGAGGGAGTGGCTCTAAGCCAGATCCCTAGCCCAGAGGGAGTGGCTCTAAGCCAGAACACTAGCCCAGAGGGAGTGGCTCTAAGCCAGAACCCTAGCCCAGAGGGAGTGGCTCTAAGCCAGAACCCTAGCCCAGAGGGAGTGGCTCTAAGCCAGAACCCTAGCCCAGAGGGAGTGGCTCTAAGCCAGAGGGAGTGGCTCTAAGCCAGAACCCTAGCCCAGAGGGAGTGGCTCTAAGCCAGAACCCTAGCCCAGAGGGAGTGGCTCTAAGCCAGAACCCTAGCCCAGAGGGAGTGGCACTAAGCCAGAACCCTAGCCCAGAGGGAGTGGCTCTAAGCCAGAGGGAGTGGCTCTAAGCCAGAACCCTAGCCCAGAGGGAGTGGCTCTAAGCCAGAACCCTAGCCCAGAGGGAGTGGCTCTAAGCCAGAACCCTAGCCCAGAGGGAGTGGCTCTAAGCCAGAACCCTAGCCCAGAGGGAGTGGCTCTAAGCCAGAACCCTAGCCCAGAGGGAGTGGCTCTAAGCCAGAACCCTAGCCCAGAGGGAGTGGCTCTAAGCCAGAACCCTAGCCCAGAGGGAGTGGCTCTAAGCCAGAACCCTAGCCCAGAGGGAGTGGCTCTAAGCCAGAACCCTAGCCCAGAGGGAGTGGCACTAAGCCAGAACCCTAGCCCAGAGGGAGTGGCTCTAAGCCAGAACCCTAGCCCAGAGGGAGTGGCACTAAGCCAGAACCCTAGCCCAGAGGGAGTGGCACTAAGCCAGAACCCTAGCCCAGAGGGAGTGGCTCTAAGCCAGAACCCTAGCCCAGAGGGAGTGGCACTAAGCCAGAACCCTAGCCCAGAGGGAGTGGCTCTAAGCCAGAACACTAGCCCAGAGGGAGTGGCTCTAAGCCAGAACCCTAGCCCAGAGGGAGTGGCTCTAAGCCAGAACACTAGCCCAGAGGGAGTGGCCCTAAGCCAGATCCCTAGCCCAGAGGGAGTGGCTCTAAGCCAGAACCCTAGCCCAGAGGGAGTGGCTCTAAGCCAGAACCCTAGCCCAGAGGGAGTGGCTCTAAGCCAGAACCCTAGCCCAGAGGGAGTGGCTCTAAGCCATAACCCTAGCCCCAGAGGGAGTGGCACTAAGCCAGAACCCTAGCCCAGAGGGAGTGGGTCTAAGCCAGAACCCTAGCCCAGAGGGAGTGGCACTAAGCCAGATCCCTAGCCCAGAGGGAGTGGCTCTAAGCCAGAACCCTAGCCCAGAGGGAGTGGCACTAAGCCAGAACCCTAGCCCAGAGGGAGTGGCACTAAGCCAGAACCCTAGCTCAGAGGGAGTGGGTCTAAGCCATAACCCTAGCTCAGAGGGAGTGGGTCTAAGCCATAACCCTAGCCCAGAGGGAGTGGCTCTAAGCCAGAACCCTAGCCCAGAGGGAGTGGCTCTAAGCCAGATCCCTAGCCCAGAGGGAGTGGGTCTAAGCCAGAACCCTAGCCCAGAGGGAGTGGCTCTAAGCCAGAGGGAGTGGCTCTAAGCCAGAACCCTAGCCCAGAGGGAGTGGCTCTAAGCCAGAACCCTAGCCCAGAGGGAGTGGCACTAAGCCAGAACCCTAGCCCAGAGGGAGTGGCTCTAAGCCAGAACCCTAGCCCAGAGGGAGTGGCACTAAGCCAGAACACTAGCCCAGAGGGAGTGGCACTAAGCCAGAACACTAGCCCAGAGGGAGTGGCACTAAGCCAGAACACTAGCCCAGAGGGAGTGGCACTAAGCCAGAACCCTAGCCCAGAGGGAGTGGCTCTAAGCCAGAACCCTAGCCCAGAGGGAGTGGCACTAAGCCAGAAGTAAATATTTAGGTTTTTCAAAAGACAAGCTTCATCCATGTCACCAATGTGGATACTGTTCCAACGATGATGATGGTGATGATAGTAATGATGATGACAGTGATATTGATGATAGTGATGATGATGATAATGATAGTGATGATAATGATAGTGATGATGATGATGATGATAGTGGTGATGATGATAGTGAGATGATAGTGGTGATGATGATGGTAGTGATGATAGTAATGATGGTTGTGATGATGGCAGTGGTGATGATAATAATGATGGTTGTGATGATGGTAGTGATGATAGTAATGATGGTTGTGATGATGGCAGTGGTGATGATAATAATGATGGTTGTGATGATGGTAGTGATGATGATGATGATAATCGTCGTAATAATTATAGTGGTAATAATGATAATGATGATGATAGTGGTGATGATGATAGTGGTGATGATGATAGTGAGATGATAGTGGTGGTGGTGATAGTGGTGGTGATGATAGTGGTGATGATGATAGTGGTGATGATGATAGTGGTGATGATGATAGTGAGATGATAGTGGTGATGATGATAGTGGTGATGATGATAGTAGTGATGATGATAGTGGTGATGATAATAGTGGTAATAATGATAATGATGATGATAGTGGTGATGATGATAGTGAGATGATAATGGTGATGATGATAGTAGTGATAGTGGTGATGATGATAGTGGTAATAATGATAATGATGATGATAGTGGTGATGATGATAGTGAGATGATAGTGGTGATGATGATAGTGGTGATGATGATAGTAGTGATGATGATAGTGGTGATGATGATAGTGGTGATGATAATAGTGGTAATAATGATAATGATGTTGATAGTGAGATGATAGTGGTGATGATGATAGTGGTGATGATGATAGTGGTGATGATGATAGTGGCGATGATAATAGTGGTGATAATGATGATGATAGTGAGATGATAGTGGTGATGATGATAGTGGTGATGATGATAGTGGTAATAATGATAATGATGATGATAGTGAGATGATAGTGGTGATGATGATAGTGGTGATGATGATAGTGGTGATGATGATAGTGAGATGATGATAGTGGTGATGATGATAGTGGTGATGATGATAGTGGTGATGATGATAGTGAGATGATGATAGTGGTGATGATGGTGATGATGATGATGATAGTGACTGTATTTATTACGATGAGGATGATCGTTTTGATGATAGTGATGATGATGATAATGATTATGATGATGAAACTAGTGATGATGATAGGGATGATGATGATGATGATGATGATGATGATGAAACTAGTGATGATGATAGGGATGATGATAGTGATGATGATAGGGATGATATGATAAATGCTGTTTGTCTCTCAAGCCATCCAGGCTCCCTGTGGAGTCAGTGGGGGGAGGAGTCTTCAGCCATGCACACGCAACGCATTCATCATCAGCAGGTACACACACACACACACACACACACACACACGCACGCGCACACGCACACAGAGGAATAGGGTTAGGTGTTTGTAACACTGCTGTGTGTGTGTCCAGTGTGGATGGCAGTGCGGAGGGAGAGCCTCTGCGCTTCAATCAGAGTTTCGCCCTCAGAACAAGCAGTGGCTTTGCTGGAGGGGTGAGTACATAGAACTACATATTATACTCTATAATATAATACATACGTTTAACCTAACCCTAACCCATAGAACTACATATTAGAACTCTATAATATAATACATACGTTTAACCTAACCCATAGAACTACATATTAGAACTCTATAATATAATACATACGTTTAACCTAACCCTAACCCATAGAACTACATATTAGAACTCTATAATATAATACATACGTTTAACCTAACCCTAACCCATAGAACTACATATTAGAACTCTATAATATAATACATACGTTTAACCTAACCCTAACCCATAGAACTACATATTAGAACTCTATAATATAATACATACGTTTAACCTAACCCATAGAACTACATATTAGAACTCTATAATATAATACATACGTTTAACCTAACCCTAACCCATAGAACTACATATTAGAACTCTATAATATAATACATACGTTTAACCTAACCCTAACCCATAGAACTACATATTAGAACTCTATAATATAATACATACGTTTAACCTAACCCATAGAACTACATATTAGAACTCTATAATATAATACATACGTTTAACCTAACCCTAACCCATAGAACTACATATTAGAACTCTATAATATAATACATACGTTTAACCTAACCCTAACCCATAGAACTACATATTAGAACTCTATAATATAATACATACGTTTAACCCTAACCCATAGAACTACATATTAGAACTCTATAATATAATACATACGTTTAACCTAACCCTAACCCATAGAACTACATATTAGAACTCTATAATATAATACATACGTTTAACCCTAACCCATAGAACTACATATTAGAACTCTATAATATAATACATACGTTTAACCTAACCCTAACCCATAGAACTACACTACTGTTCAAAAGTTTGGGGTCACTTAGAAATGTCCTTGTTTTCAAAAGAAAAACGTTTTTTTTTGTCCCATTAAAATAACATCAAATTGATCAGAAATATAGTGTAGACATTGTTAATGTTGTAAATGGCTATTGTAGCTGGAAACGGCAGATTTTTTATGGAATATCTACATAGGCGTACAGAGGCCCATTATCAGCAACCATCATCCTGTGTTCCAATGGCGCGTTGTGTTTGCTAATCCAAGTTTATCATTTTAAACGGCTAATTGATAATTAGAAAACCCTTTTGCAATTATTGTTAGCATAGCTGAAAACTGTTGTGCTGATTAAATAAGCAATAAAACTGGCCTTGAGACTAGTTGAGAATCTGGGGGAAGATATATATATATATATATACACACTACCGTTCAAAAGTTTGGGGTCACTTAGAAATGTCCTTGTTTTCCATGAAAACATACATGAAATGAGTTTGAATAGGAAATATAGCAAAATGAATAGGAAATGTTAGTCATTGACAAGGTTAGAAATAATGATTTTTAATTGAAATAATAATTGTGTCCTTCAAACGTAGCTTTCGTCAAAGAATCCTCCATTTGCAGCAATTACAGCCTTGCAGACCTTTGGCATTCTAGTTGTCAATTTGTTGAGGTAATCTGAAGAGATTTCACCCCACGCTTCCTGAAGCACCTCCCACAAGTTGGATTGGCTTGATGGGCACTTCTTACGTACCATACGGTCAAGCTGCTCCCACAACAGCTCAATAGTGTTGAGATCTGGTGACTGTGCTGGCCACTCCATTATAGACAGAATACCAGCTGACTGCTTCTTCCCTAAATAGTTAATGCATAGTTTGGAGCTGTGCTTTGTCCTGTTGTAGGAGGAAATTGGCTCCAATCAAGCGCCGTCCACAGGGTATGGCATGGCGTTGCAAAATGGAGTGATAGCCTTCCTTCTTCAAGATCCCTTTTACCCTGTACAAATCTCCCACTTTACCACCACCAAAGCACCCCCAGACCATCACATTGCCTCCACCATGCTTGACAGATGGCATCAAGCACTCCTCCAGCATCTTTTAATTTGGTCTGCGTCTCACAAATGTTCTTCTTTGTGATCCGAACACCTCAAACTTCGATTAGTCTGTCCATAACACTTTTTTCCAATCTTCCTCTGTCCAGTGTCTGTGTTCTTTTGCCCATCTTAATCTTTTCTTTTTATTGACCAGTCTGAGATATGGCTTTTTCTTTGCAACTCTGCCTAGAAGGTCAGCATCCCGGAGTCGCCTCTTCACTGTTGACGTTGAGACTGGTGTTTTGCAGGTACTATTTAATGAAGCTGCCAGTTGAGGACCTGTGAGGCATCTGTTTCTCAAACTAGACACTTTAATGTATTTGTCCTCTTGCTCAGTTGCGCACCGGGGCCTCCCACTCCTCTTTCTATTCTGGTTAGAGCCAGTTTGCGCTGTTCTGTGAAGGGAGTAGTACACAGCGTTGTACAAGATCTTAAGTTTCTTGGCAATTTCTCGCATGGAATAGCCTTCATTTCTCAGAACAAGAATAGACTGACGAGTTTCAGAAGAAAATTATTTGTTTCTGGCCATTTTGAGCCTGTAATCGAACCCACAATTGCTGATTCTCCAGATTCTCAACTAGTCTCAAGAAGGCCAGTTTTATTGCTTCTTTAATCAGCACAACAGTTTTCAGCTATGCTAACATAATTGCAAAAGGGTTTTCTAATTATCAATTAGCCGTTTAAAATGATAAACTTGGATTAGCAAACACAACGCGCCATTGGAACACAGGACTGATGGTTGCTGATAATGGGCCTCTGTACGCCTATGTAGATATTCCATAAAAAATCAGCCGTTTCCAGCTACAACAGCCATTTACAACATTAACAATGTCTACACTATATTTCTGATCAATTTGATGTTATTTTAATGGGACAAAAAAAAACGTTTTTCTTTTGAAAACAAGGACATTTCTAAGTGACCCCAAACTTTTGAACGGTAGTGTATATATATATTAAACGAACATACAGACAGAAATTAACCACAAAAGCTAAGTTTATATAACGGAATTAGGTCCAACACATGGAAGGTACAGTGGAATCCTGAGACAAGTAAACAATCACCATTCTAAGAAAATCCTTTCAGCACAACAGCTGATAAATCAGGTTCTAGGTCATTTAAAAAAGGTTCCCATACTTTGTAGAACTGATCTGTTTTGGAATGTAATGTACAGATATTCAGATATTCCAATGGCACCATTCAAATAGTATCTCATGCCAGTCTTTAACAGAAGGGACCTGGTCATTAATCCACTGTGAGAGGATGTTTTTCCTCTCTGTGAAGGTAAGGGTGTTGCAAAGCCTCCTCTTAACCACAGAAGTAACACGTCTACTAGGGAGACCTAACAGCAAAGAACTGTGTCCAATTCTAGGTCGACCCCCTAGGATGTTTTCAATTTCTTGAAGAACATTAGACAAGTATCTTTGTGGTTTGGAACATGACCATAAACAGTGTGTTTGGCTGCCTGAATCAGTGGTACATTGAAGACACTGAGGAGGAGGAGGGGCTAAAAGCATGTCTGACATTTGGGGATCTATGTATTATTATAATCTGTGTATTATTCTTAATTGGATTGCTCTGGTACAATTACAGATAGTCAATAGGAACAGACCATTCTTTCCCCCACTCTCGCTTCACCCTCTGTGTGTCAACAGTAGAAAAGGACCCTAAACATCATAAAACAAACTTAGTAATTTTCCTGTGTGAGAGAAAAAGCATTATTTCAATGACAGACACATCAGGGTTGCCAATCAAGGTGGTGCTCTTCAAAATATAATGTCTTACTTGTAGAAAGCGGAAAAAGTCCTGCTTTGGGAGTCTATTTCTCAACCATCTGCTCAAATGACAATAAAATCTTATCAGCAAATAAATCATTTAGTCTGCATATGCCCTTATTAAGCCAAATGTTAAAGCCAGCATCCAGAAATCCTGGTCCAAAATCGGTGTTGTTAAGAATCAGGGTAAGAGCAGAGGATAGTTGAACTGACCTCCGACCTCCATGCCTGGAGTATAGTGTAATGGGATTATTACCTCCATGCCTGGAGTATATTAAGTGTAATGGGATTATTGCCTCCATGCCTGGAGTTAAGTGTAATGGGATTATTGCCTCCATGCCTGGAGTTAAGTGTAATGGGATTATTGCCTCCATGCCTGGAGTTAAGTCTAATGGGATTATTGCCTCCATGCCTGGAGTTAAGTCTAATGGGATTATTGCCTCCATGCCTGGAGTTAAGTGTAATGGGATTATTACCTCCATGCCTGGAATATATTAAGTGTAATGGGATTATTGCCTCCATGCCTGGAGTTAAGTGTAATGGGATTATTGCCTCCATGCCTGGAGTTAAGTGTAATGGGATTATTGCCTCCATGCCTGGAGTTAAGTCTAATGGGATTATTGCCTCCATGCCTGGAGTTAAGTCTAATGGGATTATTGCCTCCATGCCTGGAGTTAAGTGTAATGGGATTATTACCTCCATGCCTGGAATATATTAAGTGTAATGGGATTATTGCCTCCATGCCTGGAGTTAAGTCTAATGGGATTATTGCCTCCATGCCTGGAGTTAAGTCTAATGGGATTATTACCTCCATGCCTGGAGTATATTAAGTGTAATGGGATTATTGCCTCCATGCCTGGAGTTAAGTGTAATGGGATTATTGCCTCCATGCCTGGAGTTAAGTCTAATGGGATTATTGCCTCCATGCCTGGAGTTAAGTGTAATGGGATTATTGCCTCCATGCCTGGAGTTAAGTGTAATGGGATTATTACCTCCATGCCTGGAATATATTAAGTGTAATGGGATTATTGCCTCCATGCCTGGAGTTAAGTGAAATGGGATTATTGCCTCCATGCCTGGAGTTAAGTGTAATGGGATTATTGCCTCCATGCCTGGAGTTAAATCTAATGGGATTATTGCCTCCATGCCTGGAGTATATTAAGTGTAATGGGATTATTGCCTCCATGCCTGGAGTATATTAAGTGTAATGGGATTATTGCCTCCATGCCTGGAGTTAAGTGTAATGGGATTATTGCCTCCATGCCTGGAGTATATTAAGTGTAATGGGATTATTGCCTCCATGCCTGGAGTTAAGTGTAATGGGATTATTGCCTCCATGCCTGGAGTTAAGTGTAATGGGATTATTGCCTCCATGCCTGGAGTTAAGTGTAATGGGATTATTGCCTCCATGCCTGGAGTTAAGTGTAATGGGCTATTGCCTCCATGCCTGGAGTTAAGTCTAATGGGATTATTGCCTCCATGCCTGGAGTTAAATCTAATGGGATTATTGCCTCCATGCCTGGAGTTAAGTCTAATGGGATTATTGCCTCCATGCCTGGAGTTAAGTCTAATGGGATTATTGCCTCCATGCCTGGAGTTAAATCTAATGGGATTATTGCCTCCATGCCTGGAGATAAGTGTAATGGGATTATTGCCTCCATGTCTGGAGTATATTAAGTGTAATGGGATTATTGCCTCCATGCCTGGAGTTAAGTGTAATGGGATTATTGCCTCCATGCCTGGAGTATATTAAGTGTAATGGGATTATTGCCTCCATGCCTGGAGTATATTAAGTGTAATGGGATTATTGCCTCCATGCCTGGAGTGTGTTAAGTGTAATGGGATTGATTATTGCAGTGATCTTTTACAGACTTGAAACTTCTGAAAAATATAAGATCCTGCAAGGGGTATTTTGAAAAAGAAGTCTCAATGTCTAACCAAATAGAGGAGTCATCATTTGTGATCCAGTCAGACATTTAACATAAGTGATAAAAGCACTGATAAAACCTAATATTGGGCAGATCCAAGCCGCCCATAGAACCTGGTCATCTTAAGTCTTGGCTTGTGTTTACTCCATATGAATTAACTTAACCAGCCATTTAAATATTGTATTACCTTATGGGAAAGTAAGACTGGGATCATTTGGATTGGTTAAAGTAGTCTAGGTAAAAGGTTCATTTTCAAGAGGGATATTCTACCCAACCATGATATCGGAAGAGAATTCCAGCGCACCGGATCCTGTCTTATTGTATCAAACAAGGGAACAAAATTGGCTTTGTACATTTGCTGGAATTTAGGAGTTAGGACTATACCCAGATACGTAAAACCTGAGGGAGATCATTTAAAAGGAAAGGGGGGAGAGGTAGTAGGTACGGAGTGAAGACTACCAAGCCTCTGATTTAGTTACATTCATCTTGTAGCTTGAGAATTCACTGAATAATTCAATAATAGAGATGTAATTTAAGTATTGGGGCTAGAGATCAATATCAGAACATCATCAACATACAAGGTTATTTTATGATGAACGTCACCAATGAGCAGACCCTGTACAGCAGGCGTTACTCTGATGGCCTCGGCCAGTGGTTCCATAGCGAGTGCAAATAGGAGAGGGGACAAGGGACAGCCCTGTCTGGTACCTCTGTGTGTGGAGAAGCTATTTGACCTTAGCCCATTAGTAAGGACAGCAGCCTGAAGGTCATCATATAAAACCCATTGTATAAAGTTGTCCCCTAGACCAAATAATTGGTAGCACCCCTCCAGGTCAAATGCTTTCTCAGCATCTAGGGAGAGCACAAGACCATCCACAGCACTTCCTTGGTAGGCTTGAATAACATTAAGAAGCCGCCTGACGTTGTTACATGACCTACGACCCTTAATGAAGCCTGTTTCGTCCCCTTTCACACATTACATTTTTTACATTTGAGTCATTTAGCAGACGCTCTTATCCAGAGCCACTTACAGTTAGTGAGTCATTTAGCAGACGCTCTTATCCAGAGCCACTTACAGTTAGTGAGTCATTTAGCAGACGCTCTTATCCAGAGCCACTTACAGTTAGTGAGTCATTTAGCAGACGCTCTTATCCAGAGCCACTTACAGTTAGTGAGTCATTTAGCAGACGCTCTTATCCAGAGCCACTTACAGTTAGTGAGTCATTTAGCAGACGCTCTTATCCAGAGCCACTTACAGTTAGTGAGTCATTTAGCAGACGCTCTTATCCAGAGCCACTTACAGTTAGTGAGTCATTTAGCAGACGCTCTGATCCAGAGCCACTTACAGTTAGTGAGTCATTTAGCAGACGCTCTGATCCAGAGCCACTTACAGTTAGTGAGTCATTTAGCAGACGCTCTGATCCAGAGCCACTTACAGTTAGTGAGTCATTTAGCAGACGCTCTTATCCAGAGCCACTTACAGTTAGTGAGTCATTTAGCAGACGCTCTTATCCAGAGCCACTTACAGTTATTGAGTCACTTAGCAGACGCTCTGATCCAGAGCCACTTACAGTTAGTGAGTCACTTAGCAGACGCTCTGATCCAGAGCCACTTACAGTTAGTGAGTCATTTAGCAGACGCTCTTATCCAGAGCCACTTACAGTTAGTGAGTCATTTAGCAGACGCTCTTATCCAGAGCCACTTACAGTTAGTGAGTCATTTAGCAGACGCTCTTATCCAGAGCCACTTACAGTTAGTGAGTCATTTAGCAGACGCTCTTATCCAGAGCCACTTACAGTTAGTGAGTCATTTAGCAGACGCTCTTATCCAGAGCCACTACAGTTAGTGAGTCATTTAGCAGACGCTCTTATCCAGAGCCACTTTACAGGGTTAGTGAGTCATTTAGCAGACGCTCTTATCCAGAGCCCTTACAGTTAGTGAGTCATTTAGCAGACGCTCTTATCCAGAGCCACTTACAGTTAGTGAGTCATTTAGCAGACGCTCTTATCCAGAGCCACTTACAGTTAGTGAGTCATTTAGCAGACGCTCTTATCCAGAGCCACTTACAGTTAGTGAGTCATTTAGCAGACGCTCTTATCCAGAGCCACTTACAGTTAGTGAGTCATTTAGCAGACGCTCTTATCCAGAGCCACTTACAGTTAGTGAGTCATTTAGCAGACGCTCTTATCCAGAGCCACTTACAGTTAGTGAGTCATTTAGCAGACGCTCTTATCCAGAGCCACTTACAGTTAGTGAGTCATTTAGCAGACGCTCTTATCCAGAGCCACTTACAGTTAGTGAGTCATTTAGCAGACGCTCTTATCCAGAGCCACTTACAGTTAGTGAGTCATTTAGCAGACGCTCTTATCCAGAGCCACTTACAGTTAGTGAGTCATTTAGCAGACGCTCTTATCCAGAGCCACTTACAGTTAGTGAGTCATTTAGCAGACGCTCTTATCCAGAGCCACTTACAGTTAGTGAGTCATTTAGCAGACGCTCTTATCCAGAGCCACTTACAGTTAGTGAGTCATTTAGCAGACGCTCTATCCAGAGCCACTTACAGTTAGTGAGTCATTTAGCAGACGCTCTGATCCAGAGCCACTTTACAGTTAGTGAGTCATTTAGCAGACGCTCTGATCCAGAGCCACTTACAGTTAGTGGATCATTTAGCAGACGCTCTTATCCAGAGCCACTTACAGTTAGTGAGTCAGGAGCAGACGCTCTTATCCAGAGCCACTTACAGTTAGTGAGTCATTTAGCAGACGCTCTTATCCAGAGCCACTTACAGTTAGTGAGTCATTTAGCAGACGCTCTTATCCAGAGCCACTTACAGTTAGTGAGTCATTTAGCAGACGCTCTTATCCAGAGCCACTTACAGTTATTGAGTGCATACAGTTTTTCATACTGGCCCCCCGTGGGAATCGAACCCACAACCCCTGGCGTTGCAAGCGCCATGCTCTACCATCTGACCAACACATAGTGTTAATAAGTCCTCTAGTCGTGTGGATTTTAGAAAGGAATTTTCTATCCACATTCAGAAGGGCTGTATGAGGAACAAGACTCTGGGCATTTTCCCTTTTTGAGGATAAGTGATATGTTGGCTTCCCTCAGCGTTTGAGGGAGGTGGTCATTTGAAAATGAGTGGTTAAACATATCAAGCCATGGCTCAAGGATCAGGCCATGGGACTCCTTATAGAACTCACTACAAAACCTGTCTGGTCCTGGGATCAGGCCATGGGAGTCCTTATAGAACTCACTACAAAACCTGTCTGGTCCTGGGATCAGGCCATGGGAGTCCTTATAGAACTCACTACAAAACCTGTCTGGTCCTGGGATCAGGCCATGGGAGTCCTTATAGAACTCACTACAAAACCTAGTCTGGTCCTGGGGCCATTTTATAGATTCTTCAAACATGATCTCTTCCTTGGTGATAGGGGCATTAAGGAGAGATCTCTGTTCTTCTGGAATAGTCTAGAGCTCAATCTTAGAAAACAAGTCCTCCATTAGTTTGGGAGCTCAATCTTAGAAAACAAGTCCTCCATTAGTTTGGGAGCTCAATCTTAGAAAACAAGTCCTCCATTAGTTTGGGAGCTCAATCTTAGAAAACAAGTCCTCCATTAGTTTGGGAGCTCAATCTTAGAAAACAAGTCCTCCATTAGTTTGGGTGCATCATTTGCCAGTTCTGAGGCATAATGATTTGCATTACATTTCTTAAATGACTCATTTATCAATTTATTTTCATATAAATGGTTACCATCAGAATCAGTAATAGTAGCAATTGACTGGGAGTCAGCTCTCTTTTTAGCTAGCTATGTACGCCAAATATTTTCCTGGTTTATCTCCATGTTCATAAAGCTTTTGCCTGACAAATCTCATTTTCTTTTCAGCGTCCAATGTTAGGAGAGAGTCCAATGTTGATCCAAGGGCTGATATTTCCTTTAATAGGGCAGGAGTGGGAATATTTCCTTTAATAGGGCAGGAGTGGGAATATTTCCTTTAATAGGGCAGGAGTGGGAATATTTCCTTTAATAGGGCAGGAGTGGGAATATTTCCTTTAATAGGGCAGGAGTGGGAATATTTCCTTAAATAGGGCAGGAGTGGGAATATTTCCTTTAATAGGGCAGGAGTGGGAATATTTCCTTTAATAGGGCAGGAGTGGGAATATTTCCTTTAATAGGGCAGGAGTGGGAATATTTCCTTTAATAGGGCAGGAGTGGGGAATATTTCCTTTAATAGGGCAGGAGTGGGAATATTTCCTTTAATAGGGCAGGAGTGGGAATATTTCCTTAAATAGGGCAGGAGTGGGAATATTTCCTTTAATAGGGCAGGAGTGGGAATATTTCCTTAAATAGGGCAGGAGTGGGAATATTTCCTTTAAATAGGGCAGGAGTGGGAATATTTCCTTTAATAGGGCAGGAGTGGGAATATTTCCTTTAATAGGGCAGGAGTGGGAATATTTCCTTTAATAGGGCAGGAGTGGAATATTTCCTTAATAGGGCAGGAGTGGGAATATTTCCTCCTTTAATAGGGCAGGAGTGGGAATATTTCCTTTAATAGGGCAGGAGTGGGAATATTTCTTTAATATAGGAGTGGGAATATTTCCTTTAATAGGGCAGGAGTGGGAATATTTCCTTTAATAGGGCAGGCTGGGAATATTTCCTTTTAATAGGGCAGGAGTGGGAATATTTCCTTTAATAGGGCAGGAGTGGGAATATTTCCTTTAATAGGGCAGGAGTGGGAATATTTCCTTTAATAGGGCAGGAGTGGGAATATTTCCTTTAATAGGGCAGGAGTGGGAATATTTCCTTAAATAGGGCAGGAGTGGGAATATTTCCTTTAATAGGGCAGGAGTGGGAATTGTAATGTAGTCCTTCTCTTTAGTTTCTAAGTCACCCTCTTAACGTTTTTTGCTTTTCATGTTTTTTCCACCTCTTAGTGGCTGAGTATGACATAATCAGACCCCTGGCATACGCTTTACAGGTTTCCGAAAGGAGTGAGGGGTTATCTGTTGATTGAGAGTTAATAGAGAAAAATGCTTTAAACTCTGTAATAAAATATGATGTAAATGTATGGTCTTTAAGAATGGTTGTATTCAATCTCCAATGTCTTGATGGATTGGGTGCCCCTTTGAGTTTTATGTCCAGGATCACCTCAGCATACTTCCTATATTAGCAGATACAACAGACTGCAAAGACATCCTGGGCATAAAAAAGTAATTCTAGTCTGACATCCATGAGGTGCAGAGAAAAAGGTCAACTCTCTGTTGGAGGGATGAAAGGTTCTCCAGACATCAGCCTACCCCAGATCAACACAAATAGCTTTAAGCGACCTAGCTTGAGGAGAGGGTGAAGCTATGCTGCTGGGAAACTTGTCAATAAGGGGGTTCAACAAACAATTAAAATCTCCTCCAACCACTGCAGTGTCTGAGTTAAATTCTGAGAAGTCTAGAAACACCTTAGTGAGGAAATCAGGGGGGAAGTAAATATTCATTATGTAAATGTTCTGCCCTTGTAAAGTACCTTTAATTATAACAAAACGACCAAATGTATCTTTCACACAATTCAACACCTTAAGTTGTAGGTTCTTTTTTATAAGAATTGCCACACCTCTACTTCTGGATGTAAATGATGAGAAACTCTTGACCAAACCCTCCTTGTTGCAATTTCAGATGCTCCTTATCATCCAAATGAGTTTATTGCAACAGAGCAGTGTCCATTTAAATTTTTTCAAAAAGGATAGCACCTTTTTCCTTTTAACCTCTACGGGATTGGTGTCCCGTAACCGGGACGGTTGAGCTAACGTGCGCTAATGTGATTAGCATGACTGTTGTAAGTAACAGCAAACTTTCCAGGACATAGACATGTCTTATATGGGCAGAAAGCTTAAATTATTGTTCATCTAACTGCACTGTCCAATTAACAGTAGCTATTACAGTGAAAACATACCATGCTATTGTTTGAGGAGAGTGCACAACAACATCATTGCAACTGGTTTGATACATTTACCTCTAAAGGTAAATAATGTACTTATATTCAGTAATCTTGCTCTGATTTGTCATCGTAAGGGTCCCAGAGATAAAATGTAGCATAGTTTTGTTTGATAAAATCAATTTTTATATTCAAATGTAGGAACTGGTTCCTACAGTTTGAACCCCTGCTGTTTCTGGCTCCACACCCACCCCACCCGTGTGAAAGTTAGTATATAAGCTAATGATCCATCATGTATGACATTCCTGGGAGTGTGTAAACTTACATTTTGTATTACCATATCATTTTTGTATGTTCTCGATAGTTGTGAATCAATTGACCAATTCGGTACATTTGGGCAGACTTGATACAAAATAGTCCAGTATTTCAATGCTTCACTGGATCAATCTGAAACTTTGCATACACACTGCTGCCATCTAGTGGCTAAAATCTAAATTGTGCCTAAACTGCAATATTATATTGTGGCCTTTCTCTTGCATTTCAAAGATGATGGAATATCTTTTACCAGATCTAATGTGTTATATTCTCCTACATTCATTTCACATTTCCACAAACTTCAAAGTGTTTACTTTCAAATGGTATCAAGAATATGCATATCCTTGCTTCAGGTCCTGAGCTACAGGCAGTTAGATTTGGGTTTGGCATTTCAGGCGAAAATTGAATAAAAAGGGTCCGATCCTTAAGAGGTTAATGGGGTTATGGCTCCCTCTAGTGTTCCATGTACATAAACAGGTTAATGGGGTTATGGCTCCCTCTAGTGTTCCATGACCCCTAAAATACATGTATGTCTGACCCCTAACAGACGCGTACCATGAAAATCCCCGCCTTATCTTAGCTCATTGGTCACCATAGCAGCACCCACCCGTAGTCTGCGCTCCAGCAGGTATATCTCACTGGTCATCCCCAAAGCCAACACCTCCTTTGGCCGCCATTCCTTCCAGTTCTCTGCTGCCAATGACTGGAACGAACTGCAAAAATCTCTGAAGCTGGAGACTCTTATCTCCCTCACTAACTTTAAGCATCAGTTGTCAGAGCACCTTACCGATCACTGCACCTGTACACAGCCCATCTGTAATTAGCCCGCCCAACTACCTCATCCCCATATTGTTATTTATTTTGCTAATTTGCACCCCAGTATCTCTATTTGCACATCATCTCTTGCACATCTATCATTCCAGTGTTAATACTAATTGTAATTATTTTGCACTATGGCCTATTTATTGCCTTACCTCCATAACTTGCTACATTCGCACACACTGTATATATATTTTCTGTTGTATTTTTTGACTTTATGTTTTTTACCCCATATGTAACTCTGTGTTGTTGTTTATCGCACTGCTTTGCTTTATCTTGGCCAGGTCGCAGTTGTAAATGAGAACTTGTTCTCAACTGGCTTACCTGGTTAAATAAAGGTTAAATAAAAATAAATAAAATATAAATAAAATAAAAAGTAGAGAAAGCACCAGCTTACTGAGTGTGTGTGTGTGTGTGTGTGTGTCTGTGATTGTGTGTGTGTGTGTTTTACAGTTGTATCTGACGAGTGACCACAAGACCTTCCAGAAGGTGATTGTTCTTTCTTTCATTGAAGGACTGACCCCTAACAGACTGGTAACTCTTTCATTGAAGGACTGACCTCTAACAGACGTGTAACTCTTTCATTGAAGGACTGACCCCTAACAGACTGGTAACTCTTTCATTGAAGGACTGACCCCTAACAGACTGGTAACTCTTTCATTGAAGGACTGACCCCTAACAGACGTGTAACTCTTTCATTGAAGGACTGACCCCTAACAGACTGGTAACTCTTTCATTGAAGGACTGACCCCTAACAGATGTGTAACTCTTTCATTGAAGGACTGACCCCTAACAGACTGGTAACTCTTTCATTGAAGGACTGACCTCTAACAGACGTGTAACTCTTTCATTGAAGGACTGACCTCTAACAGACGTGTAACTCTTTCATTGAAGGACTGACCCCTAACAGACGTGTAACTCTTTCATTGAAGGACTGACCTCTAACAGACGTGTAACTCTTTCATTGAAGGACTGACCCCTAACAGACAGGTAACTCTTTCATTGAAGGACTGACCTCTAACAGACGTGTAACTCTTTCATTGAAGGACTGACCCCTAACAGACGTGTAACTCTTTCATTGAAGGACTGACCCCTAACAGACGTGTAACTCTTTCATTGAAGGACTGACCTCTAACAGACGTGTAACTCTTTCATTGAAGGACTGACCCCTAACAGACGTGTAACTCTTTCATTGAAGGACTGACCCCTAACAGACAGGTAACTCTTTCATTGAAGGACTGACCCCTAACAGACGTGTAACTCTTTCATTGAAGGACTGACCTCTAACAGACGTGTAACTCTTTCATTGAAGGACTGACCCCTAACAGACGTGTAACTCTTTCATTGAAGGACTGACCCCTAACAGACAGGTAACTCTTTCATTGAAGGACTGACCCCTAACAGACGTGTAACTCTTTCATTGAAGGACTGACCCCTAACAGACAGGTAACTCTTTCATTGAAGGACTGACCCCTAACAGACGTGTAACTCTTTCATTGAAGGACTGACCCCTAACAGACAGGTAACTCTTTCATTGAAGGACTGACCCCTAACAGACGTGTAACTCTTTCATTGAAGGACTGACCCCTAACAGACTGGTAACTCTTTCATTGAAGGACTGACCCCTAACAGACGTGTAACTCTTTCATTGAAGGACTGACCCCTAACAGACAGGTAACTCTTTCATTGAAGGACTGACCCCTAACAGACGTGTAACTCTTCATTGAAGGACTGAACCCTAACAGACAGGTAACTCTTTCATTGAAGGACTGACCCCTAACAGACGTGTAACTCTTTCATTGAAGGACTGACCCCTAACAGACTGGTAACTCTTTCATTGAAGGACTGACCCCTAACAGACTGGTAACTCTTTCATTGAAGGACTGACCCCTAACAGACTGGTAACTCTTTCATTGAAGGACTGACCCCTAACAGACGTGTAACTCTGGATTGTCTTTATTTCTTCACTTTATCTTCATTTTTTTCTTACTTTATTTTCATTTCAGTTTTCTTTCTTATAATTTCTGTGAGGTGTATTTTAGCTAGGTGTATGAAATATGCTTTACAAATAAAGTTTGGTGTGATTTGAAGTGCGCCAAGAAGTCCCGCCTCCAGGAAGTGATCATGGAGCAGCAAGCTAACTTCCTGTCCTGGTGGAAGGTTCTACACAATGACCCCCAGGAAAGACTGGAGCATGAGGGGCTGCCTGTTCCTGTACGTAAAACACACAGTCACACACACGGTTATGCTATCAGTAGCCCGGTTTTTGTGATCTGATCAAGATGATCCAATCACTGTCTGATCAAGGTTTGACGTGTTTTAAAATGCGTCTCTTTTCTGTCCACTGTGTCTACATTGTGACCAGGTTTCCTGGTCCCTCTCTGTATGCAAATCATTTCACAGATTTTCTTTGAAAATAATATGAATTTATTTATTTTAAGACACTTATTGATGCTATATGTCAATGGTGCCACCCATCAATGATTTTGAAGAGCAGTAAAATGATGGTTTGACCATCCAGATCTGTTTACACTTGTTAAATATCCAGACACAATGGTTCCCTGACTACCTCCAGAGGTGGTCAGGAAGATCTGATCAAAATCAGATCACAACACATCTTGTAATTGTCTACACTCTTAGAAAAAAGGGTTCCAAAAGGGTTCTTCGGCTGTCCCCATTGGATAACCCCTTCTGGTTCCCAGGAGAACCCTTTCTAGTTCCCGGTAGAACCCTTTTGGGTTCAATGTAGTAAAAGTTCTAAATGGAACCAAAAGGTTTCTACCTGGAACCAAAAAGGGTTCTAAAAAGGGTTCTCCTATGGGGATAGCCGAAGAACCCTTTTCGGGGATAGCCGAAGAACCCTTTTCGGTTCTAGAGAGCACCTTTTTTTCTGAGAGTGTACAACTGTCAAAACAATGAGGCACAATCAGAATGTGGAGTAAAGTGATGTAACTCTGTGTCTCTACAGACCAACAGTAAAGTGATGTAACTCTGTGTCTCTACAGGCCAACAGTAAAGTGATGTAACTCTCTGTCTCTCTACAGACCAACAGTAAAGTGATGTAACTCTGTGTCTCTCTACAGACCAACAGTAAAGTGATGTAACTCTGTGTCTCTCTACAGACCAACAGTAAAGTGATGTAACTCTGTGTCTCTACAGACCAACAGTAAAGTGATGTAACTCTCTGTCTCTCTACAGACCAACAGTAAAGTGATGTAACTCTGTGTCTCTCTACAGACCAACAGTAAAGTGATGTAACTCTGTGTCTCTCTACAGACCAACAGTAAAGTGATGTAACTCTGTGTCTCTCTACAGACCAACAGTAAAGTGTTGTAACTCTGTGTCTCTCTACAGACCAACAGTAAAGTGATGTAACTCTGTGTCTCTACAGACCAACAGTAAAGTGATGTAACTCTGTGTCTCTCTACAGACCAACAGTAAAGTGATGTAACTCTGTGTCTCTCTACAGACCAACAGTAAAGTGATGTAACTCTGTGTCTCTCTACAGACCAACAGTAAAGTGATGTAACTCTGTGTCTCTACAGACCAACAGTAAAGTGATGTAACTCTGTGTCTCTCTACAGACCAACAGTAAAGTGATGTAACTATGTGTCTCTCTCTACAGACCAACAGTAAAGTGATGTAACTCTCTGTCTCTCTACAGACCAACAGTAAAGTGATGTAACTCTGTCTCTCTACAGACCAACAGTAAAGTGATGTAACTCTGTCTCTCTACAGACCAACAGTAAAGTGATGTAACTCTGTGTCTCTCTACAGACCAACAGTAAAGTGATGTAACTCTGTGTCTCTACAGACCAACAGTAAAGTGATGTAACTCTGTCTCTCTACAGACTAACAGTAAAGTGATGTAACTCTGTGTCTCTCTACAGACCAACAGTAAAGTGATGTAACTCTGTCTCTCTCTACAGACCAACAGTAAAGTGATGTAACTCTGTGTCTCTACAGACCAACAGTAAAGTGATGTAACTCTGTGTCTCTCTACAGACCAACAGTAAAGTGATGTAACTCTGTGTCTCTCTACAGGCCAACAGTAAAGTGATGTAACTCTGTGTCTCTCTACAGACCAACAGTAAAGTGATGTAACTCTGTGTCTCTCTACAGACCAACAGTAAAGTGATGTAACTCTGTGTCTCTACAGACCAACAGTAAAGTGATGTAACTCTGTGTCTCTCTACAGACCAACAGTAAAGTGATGTAACTCTGTGTCTCTCTCTACAGACCAACAGTAAAGTGATGTAACTCTGTGTCTCTCTACAGACCAACAGTAAAGTGATGTAACTCTGTGTCTCTACAGGCCAACAGTAAAGTGATGTAACTCTGTGTCTCTCTCTACAGACCAACAGTAAAGTGATGTAACTCTGTGTCTCTACAGACCAACAGTAAAGTGATGTAACTCTGTCTCTCTACAGACCAACAGTAAAGTGATGTAACTCTGTGTCTCTCTACAGACCAACAGTAAAGTGATGTAACTCTGTGTCTCTCTACAGACCAACAGTAAAGTGATGTAACTCTGTGTCTCTACAGACCAACAGTAAAGTGATGTAACTCTGTGTCTCTCTCTACAGACCAACAGTAAAGTGATGTAACTCTGTCTCTCTACAGACCAACAGTAAAGTGATGTAACTCTGTGTCTCTACAGACCAACAGTAAAGTGATGTAACTCTGTGTCTCTACAGACCAACAGTAAAGTGATGTAACTCTGTCTCTCTACAGACTAACAGTAAAGTGATGTAACTCTGTGTCTCTACAGACCAACAGTAAAGTGATGTAACTCTGTGTCTCTCTACAGACCAACAGTAAAGTGATGTAACTCTGTGTCTCTCTACAGACCAACAGTAAAGTGATGTAACTCTGTGTCTCTCTACAGACTAACAGTAAAGTGATGTAACTCTGTGTCTCTCTACAGACCAACAGTAAAGTGATGTAACTCTGTCTCTCTCTACAGACCAACAGTAAAGTGATGTAACTCTGTGTCTCTACAGGCCAACAGTAAAGTGATGTAACTCTGTGTGTCTCTACAGACCAACAGTAAAGTGATGTAACTCTGTGTCTCTACAGACCAACAGTAAAGTGATGTAACTCTGTGTCTCTCTACAGACCAACAGTAAAGTGATGTAACTCTGTGTCTCTACAGACCAACAGTAAAGTGATGTAACTCTGTGTCTCTACAGACCAACAGTAAAGTGATGTAACTCTGTCTCTCTCTACAGACCAACAGTAAAGTGATGTAACTCTGTGTCTCTCTACAGGCCAACAGTAAAGTGATGTAACTCTGTGTCTCTACAGACCAACAGTAAAGTGATGTAACTCTCTGTCTCTCTACAGGCCAACAGTAAAGTGATGTAACTCTGTGTCTCTACAGACCAACAGTAAAGTGATGTAACTCTGTCTCTCTACAGACCAACAGTAAAGTGATGTAACTCTGTGTCTCTCTCTACAGACCAACAGTAAAGTGATGTAACTCTGTGTCTCTCTACAGACCAACAGTAAAGTGATGTAACTCTGTGTCTCTACAGACCAACAGTAAAGTGATGTAACTCTGTGTCTCTACAGACCAACAGTAAAGTAATGTAACTCTGTGTCTCTACAGACCAACAGTAAAGTAATGTAACTCTGTGTCTCTCTACAGACCAACAGTAAAGTGATGTAACTCTGTGTGTCTCTACAGACCAACAGTAAAGTGATGTAACTCTGTGTCTCTCTACAGGCCAACAGTAAAGTGATGTAACTCTGTCTCTCTCTACAGACCAACAGTAAAGTGATGTAACTCTGTGTCTCTACAGACCAACAGTAAAGTGATGTAACTCTGTGTCTCTACAGACCAACAGTAAAGTGATGTAACTCTGTGTCTCTACAGACCAACAGTAAAGTGATGTAACTCTGTGTCTCTACAGACCAACAGTAAAGTAATAATCTCCCACTGCAAGACCAACCAGGCTCTGGCTGTTCTAGGACAGCACATCTTGTGGTAAAACTTTACTTGACATTTCACATGAGAGAACCCTGTAAAGGTTACACAGGATAGAAGCAGCAGTAGTCTATTAGTGCTCTATGTTGTATTGTTGTAGTATTTTGTTGTATTGTTGTAGTATTTTGTAGTAGTAATTTGTAGTAATAGTAGTAGTAGCAGTAATAGTAGTAATAGTATCTAATATTAAACCTATTCCTGCAGGACTCCATATGGTAAAGAATATGAGGTGACAGTAGTACTTGGATAGTAGTATAGTAGCTACAGTGGGGAGAAAAAGTATTTGATACTCTGCCGATTTTGCAGGTTTTCCTACTCACAAAGCATGTAGAGGTCTGTAATTTTTATCATAGGTACACTTCAACTGTGAGAGACGGAATCTAAAACAAAAATCCAGAAAATCACATTGTATGATTTTAAAGTAATTAATTTGCATTTTATTACAGTTCAAATCTACAAGTGACTCATTTTGTCTGCTTTGAGATTGGAAAAAAACATGAACTGTGTCTTTCTGGCATTCAGCACAAGTTTCCGTTGGTGAAGTTGTTTCTGAATGTCGTCAAACGCTTGTAAATTCTGAAGAGCATCTTCAATTTAGAGGCACAGGATAGTAGCAGTATAGTAGTAATATTGGGTGTTATTGTCTTTAACAGGACTCTGTATGGTAAAGACTGAGGTGACAGTAGTAGTAGTATTGTAGTAGTATTGTAGTAGTAGTAGTATTGTAAAAGTAATATTATACTGTATATTCCTGCAGGACTCTGTATGGTAAAGACTGAGGTGACAGTAGTAGTAGTATTGTAGTAGTAGTAGTATTGTAAAAGTAATATTATACTGTATATTCCTGCAGGACTCTGTATGGTAAAGAATATGAGGTGACGGCCCACACCTTCCTGGACTCCCATAAGGCCGAGCGAGACATCAACCATTGGCTGTTGCTGACCGCTGATTCTGCAGGGGCCGGGCTTGACCGCACACAGACAGAACAGGCTATGGCCGGGCTTACTGTACTGGACCGCACACAGACAGAACAGGCTATGGCCGGGCTTACTGTACTGGACCGCACACAGACAGAACAGGCAGAACAGGCTAGATGAAATCATATGAAATCAAGAAGCAAAGTCTCAATAAAGGTTTGATTCTGATTCTCTCGCTGTTGTTACTGCTCTCATAATAAAGTGGTGCCATCATCACCATCATCATCATCATCATCATCACCATCACCAATGCTTCTACATCTGCATTGCTTGCTGTGTGGGGTTTTAGGCTGGGTTTCTGTATAGCACTTTGTGACATCTGTTGATGTAAAAAGGGCTTTATAAATAAATGTGATTGATTGATTGATCATCACCACCATCATCATCATCCCCATCACATCAACACCAGCTCAGCGTTCAACACCATAGTGCCCTCAAAGCTCATCACTAAGCTAAGGACCCTGGGACTAAACACCTCCCTCTGCAACTGGATCCTGGACTTCCTGACGGGCCGCCCCCAGGTGGTAAGGGTAGGTAACAACACATCTGCCACACTGATCCTCAACACGGGGGCCCCTCAGGGGTGCGTGCTCAGTCCCCTCCTGTACTCCCTGTTCACTCATGACTGCATGGCCAGGCACGACTCCAACACCATCATTAAGTTTGCCGATGACACAACAGTGGTAGGCCTGATCACCGACAACAACGAGACAGCCTATAGGGAGGAGGTCAGAGACCTGGCTGTGTGGTGCCAGGACAACAACCTCTCCCTCAACGTGACCAAGACAAAGGAGATGATTGTGGACTACAGGAAAAAGAAGAGGACTGAGCACGCCCCCATTATCATCGACGGGGCTGTAGTGGAACAGGTTGAGAGCTTCAAGTTCCTTGGTGTCCACATCACCAACAAACTATCATGGTCCAAACACACCAAGACAGTCGTGAAGAGGGCACGACAAAGCCTATTCCCCCTCAGGAGACTGAAAAGGTTTGGCATGGGTCCTCAGATCCTTAAAAGGTTCTACAGCTGCACCATCGAGAGCATCCTGACTGGTTGCATCACCGCCTGGTATGGCAACTGCTCGGCCTCCGACCGCAAGGCACTACAGAGGGTAGTGTGTACAGCCCAGTACATCACTGGGGCCAAGCTTCCTGCCATCCAGGACCTAATATTGTAATTTTTGGCGACTTCAATATTCACATGGAAAAGTCCACAGATGATAAAGCCTTTCTTGAAAACGCCAAACCTTGACCCAGAAAATGTAAAAAACTATCGGCCTATATCAAATCTCCCATTCCTCTCTCTAGAAAAAGCTGTTGTGCAGCAACTCACTGCCTTCCTGAAGACAAATAATGTATACGAAACGCTTCAGTCTGGTTATAGACCCCATCATAGCACTGAGACTGCACTCGTGAAGGTGGTAAATGACCTTTTAATGGCATCAGACCGAGGCTCTGCATCTGTCCTCGTGCTCCTAGACCTTAGTGCTGCTTTTGACACCATCGATCACCACATTCCTTTGGAGAGATTGGAAACCAACATTTGTCTACACGGACAAGTTCTTGCCTGGTTTAGATCTTATGTCGGAAAGATATCAGTTCGTCTCTGTGGATGGTTTGTCCTCTGACAAATAAATTGTACGTTTTGGTGTTCCTCAAGGTTCCGTTTTAGGACCACTAAATATTCTACCTCTTGGTGATGTCATTCGGAACCACAATGTAAACTTTCAAATCAAATCAAATGTATTGGTCACATACACATGGTTAGTAGATGTTATTGAGAGTGTAGAGAAATGCTTGTGCTTCTAGTTCTGACAGTGCAGCAATATCTAGCAAGTAATATCTAACAGTTCTACAACAAAAACCTAATACACATCAATCTAAGTAAATGAATGGAATAAGAATATATAAATATATGGATGAGCAATGTCATTATCAGAGCAGCATAGGCTAAGATGCAATAGATAGTATAGAATACAGTATATACATACAATGGCTTGCGAAAGTATTCACCCCCCTTGGCATTTTTCCTATTTTGTTCCCTTACAACCTGGAATTAAAATGGATTTTTTTGGGGGTTTGTATCATTTGATTTACACAACATGCCTACCACTTTGAAGATGCAAAATATTTTTTCTTGTGAAACAAGAAATAAGACAAAAAAACGGAAAACTTGAGCGTGCATAACTAGTCACCCCCCCAATGTCAATACTTTGTAGAGCCACCTTTTGCAGCAATTTCAGCTGCAAGTCTCTTGGGGTATGTCTCTATAAGCTTGGCACATCTAGCCACTGGGATTTTTTCCCATTCTTCAAGGCAAAACTGCTCCAGCTCCATCAAGTTGGATGGGTTCCGCTGGTGTACAGCAATCTTTAAGTCATACCACAGATTCTCAATTGGATTGAGGTCTGGGCTTTGACTAGGCCATTCCAAGACATTTAAATGTTTCCCCTTAAACCACAAGAGTGTTGCTTTATCAGTATGCTTAGGGTCATTGTCCTGCTGGAAGGTGAACCTCCATCCCAGTCTCAAATCTCTGGAAGACTGAAACAGGTTTCCCTCAAGAATTTCCCTGTATTTAACGCCATCCATCATTCCTTCAATTCTGACCAGTTTCCCAGTCCCTGCCGATGGAAAAACATCCCCACAGCATGATGCTGCCACCACCATGCTTCACTGTGGGGATGGTGTTCTCGGGGTGATGAGGTGTTGGGTTTGCGCCAGACATAGCGTTTTCCTTGATGGCCAAAAAGCTCAATTTTAGTCTCATCTGACCAGAGTACCTTCTTCCATATGTTTGGGGAGTCTCCCACATGCCTTTTGGCAAACACCAAACATGTTTGCTTATTTTTTTCTTTAAGCAATGACTTTATTCTGGCCACTCTTCTGTAAAGCCCAGCTCTGTGGAGTGTACGGCTTAAAGTGGTCCTATGGACAGATACTACAATCTCCGCTGTGTATCTTTGGTCTCTTTGTTGCCTCTCTGATTAATGCCCTCCTTGCCTGGCCCGTGAGTTTTGGTGGGCGGCCCTCTCTTGGCAGGTTTGTTGTGGTGCCATATTCTTTCCATTTTTTAATAATGGATTTAATGGTGCTCCGTGGGATGTTCAAAGTTGCGGATATTTTTTTATAACCCAACCCTGATCTGTACTTCTCCACAACTTTGTCCCTGACCTGTTTGGAGAGCTCCTTGGTCTTCATGGTGCCGCTTGTTTGGTGGTGCCCCTTGCTTAGTGGTGTTGCAGACTCTGGGGCCTTTCAGAACAGGTGTATATATACGCTGAGATCATGTGACAGATAATGTGACACTTAGATTGCACACAGGTAGACTTTATTTAACTAATTGTGTGACTTCTGAAGGTAATTGGTTGCACCAGATCTTATTTAGGGGCTTCATAGCAAAGGGGGTGAATACATATGCACGGACCACTTTTCCGTTATTTATTTTTTTGAAATTATTTTTAACAAGTAATTTCTTTCATTTCACTTCACCAATTTGGACTATTTTGTGTATGTCCATTACATGAAATCCAAATATAAATCCATTTAAATTACAGGTTGTAATGCAACATAATAGGAAAAACGCCAAGGGGGATGAATTATTTTGCAAGGCACTGAGATGGGTAATGCAAGATATGTAAACATTATCAAGATAGTATAGAATACAGTATATACATATGAGATGGATAATGCAAGATATGTAAACATTATTAAAGTGACTAGTGTTCCATTTCTTAAAGTGGCCAGTGATTTCAATAGGCAGCAGCAGCCTCTAATGTGCTAGTGATGGCTATTTAACAGTCTGATGGCCTTGAGATACAGTGAGGAAAAAAGTATTTGATCCCCTGCTGATTTTGTACGTTTGCCCACTGACAAAGACATGATCAGTCTATAATTTTAATGGTAGGTTTATTTGAACAGTGAGAGACAGAATAAAAACAAAAAAATCCAGAAAAACGCATGTCAAAAATGTTATAAATTAATTTGGATTTTAATGAGGGAATTAAGTATTTGACCCTCTGCAAAACATGACTTAGTACTTGGTGGCAAAACCCTTGTTGGCAATC